>PVHP010015850.1:18214-36860 GCA_004024765.1 Zapus hudsonius | reverse complement strand
CCCGCGCCCTGCGCCCTGGGGACCTGGACCTCGTGCCCTGGGGACCCGGGCCCTGCGCCCGCGCCCCGCGCCCTGCGCCCTGGTGACCCCGGCCGGGCGCAGACGCGTTTGCTGACCCCTGGGAGAGCTGGGGACCCCGAGGTGACTGAGGAGGGGAGGGGAGGTGTGGACTGCGCACTGGAGGGTGGGTGAGGCACTGGCATCACAGCTGAAGTCTCAGCAGCTCCCCGGGAGGCCTGGCCTCTGCTATCCTGGGAAGACTAACCAGAGGAATCAGCCGCTAAGACTGGCTCGAAAAGCTGGGGATTTTGTTTGTTTGTTTGTTTCAGGCTTTTTTTTTTTTTTTTTGCCTTAAAAGCACTTGATCTGGGAAGCAGTACTTTTGGGGAGAGAAATTAAAAATCCAGATACTATTACAAAGGACTGATGATGGAGAATTCCTGGGTCTTTAGATGATGTTGGATGTAAGCATAAATTGACTATTCGTCATTTCTGGGGAAAAAAAAAGTACTTTTTTTTATTGGGGCTTGGATGGGCTGAGTATGACGACTCCTGTGGCTTATTTTTCCTGCAGCTAAGAGAATGTCATAGTCATAATTTTTTGGCAGCACCATTTTCCAGGGCATTTTGCACTACTTTTCTGTGTTTACTCTTGGCAAAACGACTATGACTTGCTCACCACATCCCATCTAAGGAGGCAAGTAGTGTCTCAGGCTTGGGCACAGTAGCATATGGCCATGACACCAGATGATTTACATGGGTCCTAATACTTTTCAACAAAAAAAAGTGTCATTATAGTGAATGTCAGTCTGGGCTAAAGCAAGACCCTACTTCAGGGGGGGAAAAAGTATCATCATTAAAATGGATTTTGGCCAGGTGGCTTTTGCTTGGGGTGGGCAACTTGTAAAACTTCACCTTCAGGACTGTTAGCTGGGGTTACTTGTTTCTGTCTGAATTCAGGGAATTTCTTGTGTAAGGCTGTAAAAACTTCCTTTAGCCAATACCAACTGCCTAACCTTGATGACCAGTCTTTTTGTTCAGTATCTATAAATCTTGTTCAAAAGTTCTAAGTAAAATGTCCAGTCTTTATTGTAAAAGAAAGAAGACCTGAAGACCCAGGTATCCGTGATGAAGTCACTAATGTTACAGCTTGTCATTATGAGCAACAGTGGGGAGGGTTGGAAGAAAGATACCCTGAAGACTGTACAGTCAGAAATAGAACCTTCTACTTGGCAGGGACATTCTCTTTTTAAGTGCTTTCCCCGTATTTGCACAGTCTCCTCATTGAGCAGTGACAAGACTAGATATTATTCCTCCTTGAGTGAATTTTCCTCCCTCCTCTTCTCCCTGCAGAAGAAAGAGAAAGTATGTTCCTACACATATTATTGGAATGTTAAGTGTCTGAAGTTAGCATTGAGTGCTACAGCCCAGAAAGTGACAAGTGTCAGAAATCAAAGTCACTTTTGTTCAATGAACTCATCATGTTTAAGTTTTACTCTATGGAAAGAAAACGTCATAGTGACTGGTGATGCAAATTGCAATTGTATCCATGGAGAGAACTTTCCTTCTTGCTGGGTCTTACCAGGGTTGAACACATGCTAAGTGATAGGAATACATGATTTTTATTAGACTGTGAACAACTTTGCCAGCAAAACGTCTGAATTCCTCAAGTAAAGGAGTGACAGATTGGCACCCTACATTGACTATGAAGCGTCCTCTTCCCCTCTATTAGACGGTCTACTAGTTAATAGCAAACACCTTCATTTCAGGGGAGAATTGGTCATTTGAGGACAGAGCTAGCTAATTAATGGAGGTTTACATTGGTAATACAAGATTGTCACACACTTAACTCTCCCAGTAACTGGAAGATCTAAGGTATTCTTTTTAATGCCCATTTTCAAAGGTAGAAATTATGGCAGAGAGACTAAGTGATTTTCCCAGTACCACCAGCTGGTGAGCCCTGGATTCAAACCACAGCAGTCTGCTTCAGTAACTCATGATTTCACCACTAGCCAAGGGGGGAGGGGGCATACAGGGGAGGAGGGAGGTAAGGGCGTGGGAGGATCTCAGCTCCAAAAGCATCCTGACTATGGCTTCTTGTCTCGGAAAGTTCAAGATTATTTCACACCATGAATTTCTGGAGGTTAGATTCTTTTATTTATTTATTTATTTTTGTCAAGACAGTAACTCTACAAGGCATAGAGAAATACACAGTTGGCATTTACTGCTTTAATTTGAGCTACTTAAATAGTAAAAACAGACAGTAATTAGATGGTAAAATCCAGGTGTCAGTTATCTCTTAAATACTATGTTGTTCTATAGACTGTAACTTCAGAACAAGCTTAAAAATGGATCACTGAAAATTTATAAATCAGGCCCTGAAAGGTACGGATTTCTTTACTTTTCTTTTTTATTTTTCTTTGTTGCTGTAAAGAAAACCAGATGATCTGGTTAGCTGCTCCAGAGACCATACTGAAGAACCATCACACCCACTCACTTGGTCCTTAAACAGCTCAGGGGTAGCCCGCAGTTATTTATGGTGGTTAGGAGGACCTTAGAATGCAAACTATCACTTCAGGTAAACTTTTTTTTTTATAGACTATACAATTTATCTTTTCTTTTTAATGGGAAAATTGTCATAGGTACATCATGTTCCATTTCTCTTAAGAGAGATTTTATGCAAGGGCATCATTTATGAAGAGTTCTGCATAAATTCTCTTTAATATAGAGAGTGTGTTCCAAATGCCTGCATGACCTTGTTTGCTCGCTTGGTGGTAGATCTCCTATGGTGGCTGGCTGTTGCCCTTTGTCCTGAAGCTGAGTGACCTGACCGGTTCCCCAACCTTGCCCTGGAGCAGAAAGCCCGGATTTCTATAGTCCCACCCACACCATACAGGCTGGGCATAAGCCACGCCCACCTGGCAAGCCAGGCCTAGGCCCCACCCACTTCGTGCTCAGGCCAAGAAGTTCCTGAGCAGGTGCTAAGGTCCCAGCCACTCTGGTGACTCTAAGTTCCTGGTCCCTGAAGTGCCTACAGTAAAAGTTGATTATTTTCTAGTCTACCCTGTAGCAAGTTCACTACTAAACGTTTTGACTTAAGAGGTACAGTACAGCTTGAGACTACCTAGTGAATTCCAGGTAAGCCTGGGTTATAGAGAGAGACCCCACCTCAAAAAAAACAAAACAAACAAGCAACAACAACAAACTCATGTTTCTCCCTCCTGCTTTTAAAATATAGTTGATATCTGTGAATGTAAGGTCACTTTTCCAAAGCATTAACTTTACTATTTATGCATTTATCATTTGTTGAGCAAACTCATTTCTAGTTCAATGACTCGTCCACATACCTACATGGAAATGAAAGTCTTTATAGAACTGTAGATATGATAACGCCACATTTAGCGAGTTGCACAGTGTAAAACATACTAAAATTCCTTTAGTGTCCTTTTCTTGTTAGAATACACTTCAGTCCTGCAGTGCCTTCTGGTCCTCCCCAGTCTTACTTAAAACAAAAATATCCTTTCCTCTTCCTCAGACCCTCTGCTGTCTCCCTTTTGTGTCTTTCTACCCACATCGCAGGGTCCCAAGGGAGCGTGCCTTATGCTTCTCTACTGGCCAGCATCTGCAGGGCACATGACCACATGGACATGTCCCCCCATTCATGTCCTTTGTCCCCATGTTGCCCTCTCCTTGGACTCTGATGTGGGAAGTCCTGTTCCCTCTCTGCCCCCTTTCATGGCTCCCTGACCCTGTGCCTACGTGACTTGAGGATCCTGTCACTTCCCCATAGGGAAGTCTCCCTATCTCTCTACTCTCCAAAGCAATCAAAACCTAAACCTTTGTCTCCCATAATCCCCAAGTAGGTCCTATGTGTTTCACCTCTGCCCTGCTCTGTTAGCATTACCTTACTTATTAACCTCTTTCTACCATGTCGCTATCTAAATGATACCTCCATCTAACTGAAGTTTTAAGTAAGTCCCTTTGAATATGAGAGACCCATCCTTTCTCCGTGTAGAGGCAGATGGATAGACAAGCCCTTGAATTGAAATTACTGTCTAGGCTCTCTTAGCCTTGAATGGACAGGGACTTGGCTTTGTATGCTTTTGTGGTAGATTCAAGATGGCATGTGGGCTTCAGACGTTTCTGTCTGTTGTGGCTTAAGGCTCTGTGATCTTGAGCAAGTTAAACTGTCTGAGAGCCTGAGCTAGTAGTAACTGCCTTCAACTATGGTTCTAAAGCCTGACCTAATATATAAAGTTCTTATCCTGGCCCCAACCATCACTGGCCCCAGCTCTCTCTCTGGACTCTGTAGATTTTGAGAGGGTAGTGTGCGCTTGGTGACAGGATTATGTCCAAAGCCCAGATCCTCAGTTAAGATAGTTGAGTGTTCTTGAGTACTCCATAGGCCTGGATGTGTGTGGTAGAAACACAGATGTCAAGTGCAAGGAGGGACCCTCGAGCATATACAGTTCCTAGCCCCACCTGCTAATGTCATCAGCTTAACATTCATAAGCCTGAATAGTCCTGAAATGTCAGGATCATGATCCTAGTGGGTACTCAGCAAATACTGTGTTCAGTGCTGAGTTACATACAGTATATATGCAAATAGCCTTTTAAAGGATTTTAATGCCTCATGACCTATTGGAAAGAACTGAGTTTGGTTTCAAACCCCACTTTTGGTTCTTTCAAAGAATATAATTTTCAGCAAACTACTTCTCGCTCATTAGATAGCTGCAAGAATATAATATAGACAGTCATTCATTCCTAGTACACCTTGGGCATTTAAGTGATAGCTATTATATGACGTTCTATGATATATACATATGTACTATATATAGCATAAAATGCTACATTGTATGCACGACTATAATATATGTGCAGATACATATACATATGAATAGTGAGGTCACATGACAGCGATTTTTCATGGCAAAGGTGAGGCATGGGGTCAGCTGGCCATTGAGATGTAGGTATCTAGGAGTGCCGCTTTATACAGCTAAAAATTTAAATATAAGATGCCAGTAGAATTGTTTACCCTTCAGGAAAAATACTAGTGAGGGAGGAGAAAGTCATCAAATTTAGGTAGGTAGATTCCAAGGGAAGTGAGCTGGGGGACACGGATGCGAGAGAAGTTCCAGATCAACTCTCCCCAGTCCTGCCCCACTCAGAGTGACGTCCATGTAAAGTAAGACGTCTCCAGCTTCTATTTTTAGATCATTTTAGGGTTAGGAAGAAACAGACAAATTGATTTGGAATGCCAGCCCATAGGACTGTGGCACGATCCTGCAGAAACGTATAGACTTAATCACCAGGCCTCCCTGCCAAGACAAATACGACAGGACCATTGGGAAGAAATTCAATATTTCCAACTTCAAATGCCAGAGTGGGGCTGCTGGTTTCCTAGGCAACGGCTGATTACAAAGCACATGGGCATGGCAAGAAGACGAAAACCCAAAGCCCTGTTTATACTTTGTCAACAGCTCCCAGTCCATCTTATTTACTTTGAACATTCCAGTCATCTCCCTGCGGTAGTTCTTTCTCCTAATGAGGGCTCTGCACGCCAGGGAAGGCTGCAGCAACCCTGAAGGATGTTCTTGGAAGATAAGTGGCCTTTGCTGGAGACCTTTTCCACTCCCTGTCCCCCCCCCCCCACTGGAAAGGGGGGATCAAAAGAGGGTTCTTTTAGCTCATACTGTGATCTAGGTGAGGCATCTGATGACAGAGAAACGGTCCTATCAGAGACTGCGGTTACTGGTGGTGTGTGTGACCGAAGTTTGTGTTGGTAGCAGAAGGTCATGATGATATTCAAATCACCAGTGCAATGTTTTCCAACACATTTGCTAAATTAATAAATCCTAACAGATGCCCACTGTCCTTTTCTCCCTGGTTCCCCCCCCTCCGGCCCTCCTGCTTTTTGAGATGTTTAAATGGTTTCTAAGCAGGCTTATTCAAGGCTGGGTATCAGGATCTGGAAGTGTCATATTTCTTGGCAAACCTTTTTGATGTTGCAAATGAAGAGTGGGGCGGGTATTTCCTAGTGATATGATGTCACCAGAAGGGTTCCTTGTGTGAAATGTTGATGTTTATGCTCACCAAAACCAAAAGGAGAGCACAGCCATAAATATGAATATATATGCAAAAGCAGGAGCATTAAAAACCACAAATGTGATGATAGCTTCTTTTTTAAAAAAATATTTTTATTTATTATTTATTTATTTGCAAGCAGAGAGAGACAGTTGGACACACACACACACACACACACACACACACACAGTGTCAGAGAGAGAATGGGTGCACCAGGGCCCCCAGCCACTGCAAATGAACTCCAGATGCATGTGCCACTTTGTGCATCTGGCTTTACATGGGCACTGGGGAATCGAACTTGGGTCGTTAGGTTTTGCAAGCAAGCACCTTAACCACTTAGCAATCCTCTCCAGCCCTGACAGCTCCTTTTGAGATGAATTGAATTCCTTCCTTTCTTCTTGTGGGGAGCAGCAGGGAGATGGGGTGGGGGGGCAGCATCTGTAAAGCTCAGTGGATACTTACAGTGACAAGATTTATGAAAGCTCCTTCCCATCCAGGAAGGCACTGTGCATCTCAACAGCACGTCGCACATTTTCCCTAATTTCCTTTTGTTAGGCAGAAGTCCTTGGCTATCTCCTGTTCAGTTCTAGCTGCGAACTCACTGATTATAGTCTTGGGTTTATTGCCCTTAATTGAGCATGTCATCCCATGGCAATTTGGCTGGAACTCAGGGCTCATGTAAGGCCTCTTTGTCCTCAAGGCTCTGTTGTCTACGATAAAGAATGGTCTGACTTCTCTACCCTGAAGTCACCTCTCCCTCCCACAATGGCGGTCACATACAAAGCCAGCACAAGGGAGGGTAGGAATGAAGGCTTGTATGAACTCCAGCCTGTTTGTGGAGGTCACCGTCTTTAGTGTCGGGATTGTCAGTCTTACGTTGATGAGTATTTCCACTGCCTCTGTTCCTAGTCATTTGTGGTATGGCTTAACATTGGCAGGAAATGGATCTGTGGGCTAACAGAGCCATAACAGAATTCCTAGGCCTTGTCTCCCCAGACTGCTTCCCTGGGTAGAATTGCAGTTCCTTGGGCCCTCTCCACTCCGAGCTTAGTGTGATGACCACACCTTTCATGGACCTTAGGGTCAGAAACAACAGAAACATAGGTAGACCCTACCTTTCTCTCAGAGGCCCGAAGACCATGGGAATACATTTGGAATAGAATCCGTTCCTCATAAAGATCATCTTGTCAGTCAGACCCTTTCTTTGTCCTAATCACAGACTCTTACCAGTACCTGTTTTTCTCTTGAATTCTAAATGTCACTGAAATTCAATTAGCAAGAAATATACTTTTCAAGTCGATCTCTTGTTTTTGGTTGAGAATATATATGATTCCTGTGGGTATGTGACCATGTTTCAGTAACCGAAAATGGGACAGATGGTCTGAAAAAGGATATTTGAAACTGGGGATTGTCTTGGAAAGTTCGGGAACACATGGTCACTTTACGGATGGTCAACATGAGCTGCCCCAGAGATCAACCTACTTACTGTCCAATCAATCACCTGTCCCATGTCTCTTACGGGATCATTTTACAAGAAATTATCCAAGAGCTTTTTTTTTAAAGTGGTGTTAGGTGGCTTCTTCATAGAGAGTCATAAATAACATTTACTCATAAATATAATAAGGTGTTCCTTTCATGTCTCCTTGCAGAAACAGGTACCTTTGGAAATGAAAGCAAGCTCCTTCTGAACTGTGGGCTTGTTTGGCACACCTGAGAGTGTGAAGCTCTGAGGGAGATTGTATTTCAATTGTTTTTGCTTCCAACCTGCCCAGGTAGTTCCTAGCCTGCGGCTTCTGCACCTACCCTCCTGCCTCCCTTATTAAGGTCTTAATTACAGACGCAACTTAGTTCATGGCTGAAGGGAACGAATTTTCCTTCTCTGAACTGCGTCTGCCTTTGGTGTGGCAGGTGGGTCATGATGAAATCATCCTGGTTTATTTTCCTTTCCTGGAGGAGTTTTTTTTTTTTTTGAGGGGGAGGAATATGGTTCGTAAGACAATTTCATGAGCTCATCTTGGAGTGGTGATAATAATTGCTCTGATTTCTCCCGACGGAATCAGAGCATTTTGCATATGTGATTTCATGAGCCCTCCTAATACTTTTATGAAGAACTTGTTTATCACGCCCGTTCGTTCTGCAGGTGAGGAGGTGAACAAAAGGCATCGATTTCACTGTTATAAGACTTAACATTCCAAGGCTAGACTCTCCCAATTCAGTCCCAGGCACACCACTCTATTAAGGGCTTCTTAATCTTAGAACAGCTGATATTTAGGACTGAAAACTCTGGTGCAGAGGCCTCACCAGTGGACTATAAAATGCTCAGCATTACCTTAGTTCTCTGCACACTAGATCCCAGTAACACAGACATGCGCACACACTGATGACCAAAAATATCTGTAAGCATTGATTGTCCCCTGGCTGGGCAAAATCTCCTCTATTTGAGAAATGTTCTAACATTTCTACTTCTTCCTTACGGATTTTATGTAATGGAATCATAAAAATACTCCCTTCCCCCTTCCCACCAAAAGTGTTTGCTAAAATTTTATCAAGGCTAAAGTTGAGCTTTCTGTAACAGATCTGGACCAAAAACTTCTTGTAGGCGCAGCTCCAATTCATTCATAAGAGCACCACAAAATACTAAGAAGTCTAAAGTCTGCCTCGGGTCAAGTGTAAAACCCTCAAACCATGTCTGAGACAACTATTTCTCCCAAGTCTTTCTCAAACTTCTCACGGGATCTTGGAATAGGTGCTTTATTCTCATGAGCTAGCTGAGGAATAGGGCTTCAAAAGTTTTGTGACAGTAGTGACAGTGTACTCGTGCGCAGGTCTCAGCCAAGGGCGTGGCTCCATGTTCCAAAACTGTAAGGCTCTCACAGGGTAAGTAGATAATAAAATCAGGCACCAAATCTGGGTCAAATGACATCTGAAAGAGTCCAGGCAAGGGTGGCACCCCAGTGTCACCAACTAGATTCTGACTAGAGACGAGATGGCATGACAGCGAGGGTATGTAGTGACATTATTGTGTTTAACTGATTTTGGAGGTAGGACGATATGGTAATGTATAAGTAGAAGATCTTTCCCTATTTGAACATGCTTTATTAGATTATGATTTGTGCATTTTGACTCTTGAGAAGGAGTATTATTTAGGGAAATATCTGTGATGGAGGAATTGGAGGGAGACCTCTTTATAACTTAATTCTCATTTCTCTTCCCCTAGTACCTAGATGTGAGAGGGATTTGTCTAGGCAGGCAGATAGACACGATTGTAATGCTGGCTGAAATCCAGGAGGTTGTTTTATTGTTAATAAAACTATCTTTTGGGTGAGTGGGAGTCAGGACTTCATCATTATATGGCGCCTGTCAGATTTATCTAGGGACAGAAGCCTGAAGAGAGTTTGTACCTGCCTTGTGTTCTTGATCTTTTGCCAACACGGTGTACAGAAAGCTGTCACCACAAGCAACTTGGGGCAAACATTCATCTATTCCAAGGCTTGACGGCAACAGATCCATGTTCGAAGGTAGGACAGAGTTCAGGAAGAGCATTTGGGTGGGTGGGGGACCCTAGATGTGGAGGGCAGCCGGCTCTGCTGCTCTTCTAGTCTACGACCATCTCGGCTGTCAAACCAAAGACTGGATTAGAAGGCTCCCTTCTCACTCTCAAATTATACTCCACTGTGCAGCCAAAGCTGTGAAAGATTTCTGGGTCCAGTGAGTATGAGAAACTAGGTGTATGTTTTTTACCTTCTTCTAGACCTCCAAGAGCTCATTAAGTAAACCTTGATGACCATGGGCAAGTGGACAATTAAACTCTTAAAGATAGATGATGATAGGTAAAAAGATGGATGGATGGATAGATAGATAGATGACAGATAATTTTGAATATTGACAGCAGTTAAGTTTATCTTCCACCATGAATGAAGGAATCCTAGAGGTTCCCCCTGACCTGACATACTTACCTGCCTACGTACCTACCTACCAACCCTTTTGTGATGTTTCTTACACAACGCAAAGGCTCTGCTCTAGGCTTTTGTTGGTTTCATGAAAAACAGATCTCAGTCTACAACTGTTTCTGTCCTCCATCAATCTTAAACTACAAGAAAACAGATGGCAGCCATATTCAAATGCAAGGAGGGAGGGGAGCCAGCACTGGACATGCTGTCCATATCACAGGGCCAAATCTGGTCAGACTGTCATTCTTTCTGAGATCCAGGTGCTTTGGGTCTTGTCACTGGTTCTTAAGAACTAGCATCCCTTTGGCATATGGCCCATCAAACCTTCAATGCTGGGTTCAAGATTATCTCTAGTGTCGAAGAGATGTTGATTCCCAAACCTGGGCAATCAAGGCAGCCACACACAGTGCAAGGGAGGATTGTAGTGGTGTCCTCTGCTGTGGCAGTGAGATCCTTTGGGATTCATGTCCAGTGTCACATACCTTAAAGCATGTCCTACTAAGAAATGCTCCAAAAAGGACACTATTGTTCAAGTGCGCAAAGCTGGGAAATTCTAGGAAAACTTGAAGACTGGGAGGCTCAGCGAAAGATTTAGGAACTCACATAAAATTTGGGGTTTAGAAAAAAGCATTTTCCAGAAAATAAAAGTCACTGGTGGCAATGAAGTTACACTAAGAATAATGTTGCCTGTGCCTCCCCAGGGGTCCAGAGCTTTCCTGGTACCCAGTTGGAGACTGCTGTTGCCTTGCCCTGGGCTGACTGGAAATCGCCCAATGGAAGCGTGTCAAAATGCAGTCAACAACCATTGCTCAGAAAACAGGTTGCATTATACCATATCTTCTACCTCCTGGACTTAAAAGTTTTTAAGTCTGCTACTTGGTGATATCAAAAGGTTCTAAGTTGGAAAAAAAGGGGGGGGAGCATTCCTGATACACAATAATAAAAGTGTAAGCCAAATATTCCAAGAAGCAAACACTGGACTGTTGTATCTTCCATATTTTCGGGTTATGGCTGTTTCCTTCTTTGAGAAAAGAACCTGTCATGTGTGCCTTTATTCCGAATCATGGCTTATTCTGATACAAAATAAAGGAGGGACAGAGGGGACATCTAAGCAAAATGGTTTGACTGTCCTCAGACCCAAGCTGATTTTGTCAGTGGACAAAAAGGCCCAAAAGCCCTTCTTTCTCTTCCCAGAATGCCGCGGGGTTGACCTTGGAGGTGTCCAGTCCTCTGCAGCTTCCTTTAGAGCTGATTTTCTTGACAATGGCCATTTCCGTTAGTGGGCCTATTTCCCAGGGTCTGGTCTCTGTGTGTCTGTGTGTGCATGCACTGGAGCCCACCGGAGGTTAGGGGGCTGGGCACAGGAAAGTCATGTTGTCAAGAGTGAGGCCGCCCTGAGGCCCTGGCAGGATCTCCTGCATAAATATAGAATGAAGTAAAAATAATAAGAGGAAGCCGAGCCACTGATGATGCTGCCGGGCTCCGTGAGTGACACACCAGCCATTGTGTCTCATTCCTCTTCAAAGAACAGCGTGAGTGGTCATGGAAATGACACGTCACAGCTCTCTATGTTGGCAAAAGCAGATAAGCTTACTTGACGTTTGATAGCAGTGGGGAATCTAAAAAGGCTGGGCGAAGCTGGGAGATGGGTAGAAGCTGTCACATGACCTGAGCGCTCTGTACTGCCAAGTCTGGGCAATTATCCTTTTTTTTTTTTTTTTTTTTTTGTTTTCTGTTTTTCCTTCCCACTCCTCAGGCAGGGCTTGGGAACAAGGAACCACAGAAGCAAAAGGTCTGGTAATGTATGTGAATGGTCCTCTGTCACCTACCACCAGAAGTAGAAGGGAGGGAAACCGCTCTAAAGGGACCATTGTATTTCGGGTGGCTGGGATGGTCAGTTCCTCTTGGCCTTCCTGTTTGCTCAGTAGCTGCGAACACCAGGTTCAGGGGGGTCAGGCTCCCCATCTGCGTCATTGTCCTGTTTGGACAGGGAGGGGCAGGCACGTTCCTGCCCGCTTCTCTCATGTGTTGGCGCTCTCAGGCTAGAGTGAATTGGGCACACCATTGGTCTGCCTGTTTCGCCCTTCTTCTGCATTTCCAGCTGAAAATTTTAACCAAATGTCTTGCTGAATTCTCACGAAAAACAATTCTACTCCCCCTACAGAGAACCAAGAGCTCAGAGGACAGGATCCGTTTCAATTTAGCAGACACTGAATGAGAATGAGAGCATGTTTCGTGTCAGAAGCTGGGCTAACATTATGGAATCAGGAAAGTTGTCAGAGAGCCTCCCTGGACTCAAGTTCATGGCCTGGGATGAACTGATACCAGAAAGAAACAGTATGGCAGACAATTGTGTGGAATGGGGGGGGGGTATCAGATAGAGTTTAGAAAGGAGTCTGGGGAAATAGGTTAGTCAGCAAAGAATTTTCCTCCCAAGCATGAGGACCCGATTCATATCTCCAAACCTATGTAAAAATCCAGGGCATACTGTAAGCCCAGCACTGGGACCCTGGGATTCAGGGGCTAGCCATTCTACCTAAATGGTAAGCTCCAGGCCAGTGAGAGACCCTATCTTGCAAATAAAAATGTGGATGACCCCCAAGATTGTCACATGCACCTGTACTGATACACAAACGTCATATACATAGATCTGTGCAAATGTGCACACATACACAGATCTGTGCAAACGTCATACATGCACAGATCTGTGCAAACGTGCACACATGCACATATCTGTGCAACCGTGCATGCATACACAGATCTGTGCAAGCATCACACATACACAGATCTGTGCAAACACACACACATGCACAGACCTATAAGTACCAAAAAGGAAAGTTTCTCTGTTTATATGGAAGATGGGTTCTGAGGTGGGGAAAGTTTTAACAAAAAAAAGAACCAGTCATGTGTGCCTTTATTCTGAATCATGGCTTATTCTGATACAAAATAAAGTTGATTTTCATCCCACCCCCCAAAAAAAGAACCAGTCAGGAAACATTGCTTCAGAAAATAACCTGCATTACGAGTGGCAATGGGGCACACTGTGGAGCCTGATGACTGGGGCCATGTTGTAAAGAGTCAGCAAACCTTGGGTAACGGGTGCACACTGTTAACCAAGAGAGCGTTAGCAGGAGGAAGGTGGTTTCGCATTTGTTGGGAGAGAAAGAAAGATGCCCGCTGAGCAGTATAAGTAGCAATAAGGACTAGAGAGCAGAAGACATACCTAGTCCAGCGCTGAGGAGCTTGATTCAGATGTGAGCGCATGGAGAACGTCTCACTTGGAGGACAAGGGATGGAGGAGAAGTGTGCAAAGGAGAGCCCCTTGGAACATAGCCACCTGTGATGAGAGTCAGTGGTCTAGAGAAGGGGGGATCAGGAAGTGGGGTCTTGGAACCATGGAAGCCCAATGAAGTGAGCTTCCAGAGAGCCTGCGCTGGGATTGGCTCTTGGAGCTGGCTCTCTGAGCCTTCTGAAGGCTGGCGGATGCAGGCGTGGTTCCTTCAGATGGGCTTTATGACCCAGGCTGACATCCAGGCTCCACCAGAGCACTATTATCAGAGTTTTAGGGTCAAAGCCTGGGTCCTTGCAGCCCGGATAAGCCAGGCTCATCATGAATTATAAAGACAAGGAATAGCGAAAATCAGGGAAGGGAGACATATTTAGTGTGGCCACAAGGGGAAAAGAACACAGGAGGGGTCCAGTAAGGGTGCTGACATGAGGTTTAGCTTTAAGCAGAGGTCAGGAGGTGAGGATAATAGCCAGGTAGTCTTGATCAAGATGATGTCGGCCACCACTGCTCATCACTGTCTCACTCTTGTCCTGCAAGTTATCAGAAATGTTTGGAATCTCTTCCTGGGAGACAAGTTTCTCCTTTGTCTGGCACCAGGCTCCAGCCTTTCTCCCAGCATGAGATTCCTGGGGTAATCCCAATTTCTTGGAGTCCATTGTTTTAATCCTGATAGCCAACTGGAAGGACACAACCCCCCCCCCCTTCTCTTTCTCTCCCTCTCTCATACCTTCCCTCCTGCCAGGACGATTATTACCACCTCTTGTGTAGCATACCTCTCTGACTTCAGTAACACTGTCCCAATTCAGGACCTGGAGACAAGAGGCCTGGCTTCTTACCCAAGTCCAAAGACTTTCTTGCCAGGTGACTTGACAAATGATTAACTTCTTGAGCCTCCCTTTGCTTAGTTGTTAAGTGGAAGGGTTGCCTTGTAGTTCCTTCTGGCTTTCAAGTTCTGTGCCCTGCCCCAACGGGCAGAGCACTTACTGCCTTTCTGTGAGCCTCTGGAGGCCGGCAGCCAGCAGAGTGTAGAATTACCGGGACCACTTATCTCTCCTCGATTTGTTTCTGTGTTGACCTTCCCTCCCCCAGAGATAAATATCCAGGGGGCAAGCGGTTGAGAAAGGAGATCTTGAAGAGACAAACTCTTGCCCTTCTGGTGTTTTGTTAAGATAGTCAGATAGTGAGCTTCTGACTTTGGGGCCTCAGGGAATCACACCTTTCCTCTGAAGGCAGGTACCTCTCTTCTCACTGCAGGAATTAACCCTTGACTTGCCTACTTATGAGTCAGAACTCTTTGGGGTAGATCCTCGCAGCTCTTGGCTAAAGGTAATTTTCCTTTTATCTTCTTATTGAATTTCTGTCCTATCACCAAGTACACAGAAAGCATACTGCTCAAAACCTTGCGTGCGTGTGTGTGTGCGTGTGTGTGTGTGTGTGTGTGTGTGTGTGTGTGTGTGTGCAGGTGTGTGTGGAGGCTAGAGGTCAACACTGAGTACCTTCCTCTGTTATTCTTCAACTTATTGATTGAGACAGGGTCTCTCACTTGAACCCAGAGTTTGCCAGCCAGTTTGCCCTGGGGATCCCCTGTCTCTGCACCGGGATTCCAGGTGGGCCACCTGGCTTTTACATGGGTGCTAAAATAAAGCACTTCACAAGTGCTTTGCTGATTTATCTCTGCAGCCTCGCCTTTCCTATTTTCTACCGTATTACATGCTTCTGGGATTTATCCACATCTTACCAAGTAATGCTACCATTACTATTAATACTAGTTATTTTATCTCAGAAGTTCTCTTGGATGAAGCCCATGGTTTCATGATTGCCATCCAGCTCATTAAATAAAAAGCCATGGTAGCGGCCAAGTCTCCAGCATTTCGCTCGAATTTCCTCACTCCATCCTCATGGCACATTCCCAAGATAGAAGGGGGGTGAAGTGGGAACACCTCACTGTGGAGAATAAGACATACAAGGGAGAGGTAATCAGTTTGAACCCCAAACCCCAAGAATCCATTTCTTCCATAGACATAGAAAAGAACATCTTCAGACCCTTCCTGTATACTGGGATTGAGCCCAGCAAGGATACTGGGTATGAAAAGCTAAGCTAGGAAACCCCAAGTCCATTTCCACCTCTGACTCCAACAGTGTGGTCCTTGGGAAGGTGAGGGACTGGCTTGCGACACTTCTATCCTCATCTGTAAAACAGCTGTAGGGCCATACGATCTCTTCAGATCTCTGCAGCTGTGATCTCCAGTTTAAGACAGTGGCCAAAGGTAGGCATTGGTTGTCTGTAGCTTGCCCAGAGGTTAAATAACTCAAGCCTGAGAATGTGTGTGTGTGTGTGTGTGTGTGTGTGTGTGTGTGTGTGTGTGTGAATGGGTGTGTCAGCCTGACATGAAGGTTCTTGACCAGCAACAGCCATGTCGAGTGCTTTCTAAATCCTGATTTTTTTTTTTTTGTGGGTAATGGGAAAGACTGCAGATCTGTGGTGGGTCACCAGGCAGGAGAATGGATTCACAGTGCCCATCTTAGCACAGCTTAGGGGGCCCTGAGCTTCCCCACTCAGGCTCACGTGAACGTGTTAACATGCTGCTTGCCAGGTGGTGGGAAGGTTACCGAATCATCCTGCAGACTCACATGGGGGTTTCTATCTGCCTCTAATCAAGCCTGGTCCTGTGTGCTCCCCAGAGCCTCCTGACGTTCCTGTGGTTGGAAGGGCTCCAACTCCAGATGCCTCCAGCTGATTGGGTCTGCAGCTCTTTGCCTGACTACTGTTTTCTGCCCTCTTCTTTCCTTTCTTTGAAGCCAATAAAACTGCACAGCTATGAGCTCTCCCTCCCATAGCACTGGCCCCAACCCTGTTACTTCTGATTTCATCCAGGACTTCTTCCCAGCCATTCCCAGTTGCTAAAGGGGCCCAGAAGAACAGGACAGGGAGCGGAGGTGGCCAGTTCCCACCCAGATCTGTAGTCTTAATACAGTTTAGTGCAGTCCTGTCCTGGAGTTCCTTTTGGTGCAAAGGACTAGATTCTTGTCCTCTCTGACTCTAAGGGATTCTGATCCTTTAAACCAGAGCTCCTTGGGGATGGACCCATATTTGTGGCTCTTTCTCCCTTTGTAGTAGTTGTGCTAACAAGAGACTGGCTAGCCATCCACAGTGGTGTGTGTCGGTAGTCTCAGCACTCAGGGAAGTGGGGGAGAGACAGGAGAATCACGAGTCCAAAAGGTCAAGATCACTCTGGGTAACATAGCAAGATGATGGAGAGAGAGAGAGAGAGAGAGAGAGAGAGAGAGAGAGAGAGAGAGAGAGAGAGAGAGAGAGAGAGAGAGAGAAGGGGGGGCTCTTGCCTAACAGTAGTAGAGCTGGACCCCTTCCAGACTCCTGACCAGAGGCAGATCCCTCACACACACACAGCCACTCCACAGCAGAGAACAGTGCACAATGCAAGCCCTGTGGTTACAGATGATGAATGCATGTCCGTTTTAAAGAAATGAAAAGCATGAGGCTGAAAGATCAAGTCCATATTTCTGGAGAAGAAAACCGGAGGTAAAAAGGCCAAATAAAAACAGCCTCCATGTCCGCAAATACACTCTGGTGTGAAATCAAGTCCGCAGCATGGGCTAGCGAGCTGCAGCCCTTTCTTCCTGGAATGATCCCCACCACAATGGCATTAAGTGCATCCAGACATTCAAACGATGGAGGAGAGAGGTCACATTGAGTTTTCAGAGAGCTGGTGATGGGTTCCCTCCATACCGACTTCTTTGCATGCTGGGAAGGGGCAGGCGTGCGGGAATGGTTCCCAGTATGCTGAGACTCAAAACGAACGCCAAGAAATGGAATCTTCAGTGCCTTTGAAAGGCTTCCAGGAATGTCAGCGTGGACTGCCTGCCCACTCGCTGCTGAATGCCTACTTTGGCTGTCTGCTGAGGACTGAATGTGCCAGACAGGCCTGCGTACAGAGAAAGAAAGAGAGTATTTGGGGCCCATGAAAGGGGGAGGCACAGCCTTCCCTATGTGAATGACGAGATTCAGGGCCTAGGTGATTCAGTGATGTGTAAGGAAGGGTCCATATGTGAGAAGAGACCCCTGGCACCTCCAACCTGGTGACACTCTCCCCGCACATATCTGTATGTCTTGCATGGAGATTCTCTCTGTATCCAAGGACCTCTTGGCCATAAGACATATTTTTAAGCCCTGCCAAGGCACAATTAGGTGTGTGTTATTTATATTGCAATGCTAAATATAAATACCATTATGGCAGGTGTTGATTAAGATTTTCTTTGGTTGTTTTTACCTCCGCTATATGAAAGAATTGAGTCCATTGTGGAATATCTGAACAGCTTGGAATATTTTCCCCCATGTTCATTGTTAAGAAGGAAGGAAGATACTTTGCAGAAGGATCCCCTTGCTAATTCTCACATAGTGCTGAGCTAGCCTAATCCCTTGCCACACAACATTTCTATCGATGGAGGAAAAATCTCTACTGGGGTCTTGAGCTTTTCCAAGGAGACAGTCTGATGTCATTGGTGGCAGACAGATGTATGTATCTGTCTTCTGTCTGCACCATCTGTTTTTCTCCTCACAGACTATTGTTAAGGTTTCTCCTCCTTTTCCAGGAACTGTGCCGGTCCAGAAGGCTTTAAGTATTAAAGGGGCGACACTAATTTTCTAATCCAACTTCTCTCTTTCCTTCCTAGAATCTTATGGCAAGGGCCTTATACGACAATGTCCCAGAGTGTGCTGAGGAGCTGGCCTTCCGCAAAGGAGACATCTTGACTGTCATAGAGCAGAATACTGGGGGACTAGAAGGATGGTGGCTGTGTTCCCTACATGGTCGACAAGGCATTGTCCCTGGCAACCGGGTGAAGCTCCTGATTGGTCCTGTGCAGGAGACACCCTCTAACCATGACCAGCCTACTCCTGGACCTGTACACCAGACCTTGGGCCAACAGAAACTTTATCAAGTGCCAAACTCACAGGCAGCTTCTCGTGACGCTATTTACCAAGTGCCACCTTCCTACCAGAATCAGGGAATTTACCAGGTACCCACTGGCCATGGTGCCCAAGAACAAGACGTCTACCAAGTGCCACCATCAGTGCAAACAAACACCGGAAGCACCAATGGTCCTCACATAAGTAAAAAGGTAAGTGGCTAACTAAACGTTTGTGCCAACTATTTTTTTCAGCCATTGCATTTGGAATAATAGAAATATTCCCCAATTAATAACCCAACACTCCCCAACAGTAAATATACTAAATGCCCTAACTCGGGCATCATTTTTGCATTATTAAATCATTTGTCATTCATAAGTTAACAATAAAAAAAAA
>PVHP010015850.1:0-18114 GCA_004024765.1 Zapus hudsonius | reverse complement strand
AAGAATGGGGGCTGGAGAGATGGTTCAGCAGTTAAGGAGCTTGCCTGCAAACCTGATGACCCAGGTTCGATTCCCCAGTCAGTACCCACAAAAAAACAGATGCAAAAAGGGGTACATGCATCTGGAGTTTGTTTGCATGTCAGGCCCTTGCATGCTCATTCTCTTTGTCTGCTTATCTTCTCTCTCTTTCTTTCTCTCTCTCTCTACTTGCAAATAAATAAAATATATTTTAAAGAGAATGGACTAATTAAATGCAATAAGCCAATATCTCCCAATTATAATTAAAGATTAAGTTCAATTCCAGTAGGAGTCTCTGGTTCTCAGGCTGCTAGATATAAATGTGTCCCACCTCGAGTAACCCTGACACACATTCTCAATTTGCAAGCCTATGTGAATTAGGTAATATCCATTTGCATAGCACTAGAATCTTCTTTATTTCTTCTTATTTTTTTTTAAAAGATGTGGTGGGAGAGAGATTTACTGTTGAGTTCCTTATAGCACAACCACAAATGCACTCCTTATCACCTTTTATGTGAAACTGTGCTTTAATAAAATGCCTCTCAAGAGCACAGCATCTGAGTTATGTCCATCAGGAGGCATTCTCTAAGAAGTGGTGAACAGCTTTCTGACCAGCTTTCTCCAGAATAGTAAGCCTGGCCTAGAGGCCACAGACTCAGTCATAACCTTCCAAAGTCCTACTCAAGTGATTTCAGATCTAAAGGGAAACCAAGCTGGTCTTCTCTCCCCAGAGGGGAAAGAATAGTTGAAAGGTGTAACTATAAATAAGTAACTTTTCTCCTTCTGAGTCTTGATTGCTTACACCTTAAAAATAGCTCTCCGTCTTGCCAGCCTGGTGTGAGGCAGACGGGGGAGGCCAGAACAGGAAATGCCTGGCTCCAGCTTTCATCACAGTTGATTTTGGCAGGAAGGTGACGTGTTTTCCTGTGTAGACAACCTTTTCAGTTCCAAGTCTGAGCCTTCTGAAGCTCCGAGCCTCTTGCCCTTGCCCTGCTGAAGCCTGTGTCTTCATCCTGCAGAAGGCAGAAGGTCAAACTCCCCCAACCACCACCACCTCTGGCCTCCATTGATGTCAAGGGGCTAGGTCCTCAGATGATTCTTGGGCACTCAAGCTACACATGTTATTTTGTGAACTCCCAGGAGCACTCTCTGCATAGTAACAGGCAGGCGAGTCCCACACAAAAAGCTAACTTCTCACAAGGACCCTTCGAACGGTCCTTTTCTGAGTGTAGCCCAAGCAATGCCCGAGCAGAGATTGAGTGATGGAGGTCTGAGTGGTGGGGGCCAGGATGGAAAGGCAGGAGCAGTGGTTCCAGTCCTTTCCTGCCGAATCCTCTCCCATGACCCCTCACTGCCCTTCCAAAGCATCACAGTGCTGCTTCCCTCCACTGTCCCTGGGACCATTGCCTCTCCCTTTCTTCTCTTCCCACACATCACTCGCTGCTCCTTCTCCTTCATTTCCTCCTTCCCCATTCTTTCTTTCCCTTACTGTTCTTCATTTCTGTCTCCTTCTCTCTCCCTCTCCCCCTTCCTCTCTTTTTCCCTATCCAATACTGCCACCTTCCCCTTGTTCTTTCCCTTTTCTTCTTCCTTTCTTCCCTCACATTCCTTCCTGGCCTTTCTCCTTCCCTCCTTCACCTCCTCCTTTCTTCTCTCTTTCCCTCCTTCCTTAACTCCTTTCATCACTTCCTTCCTTTGTAATTTTCTTTCCTGGTAGAGATGATGGTTTAGCTCCTAAGAGGTAAATTTCACCTTCCAGGTAATAGGGACTGCTCTCAGAACTTTGGGCAACATCTCCTTGCTGTAGTCACTCAGGTAGATGAGAACTCTACCAATGACTCAAGCCAGGACCCGGTCTCAGCACGGAGGGATCAGCTGCAGAGTGTATTGGTTTTGAGAAGTCTTACTGGCTTGCTGAATTGCTAAATGAGGTAGTTTGTTCACTGACTCTTCCAAGTTTCCCATCTGTAAAACGGGGGTGAGGGGGGGTCGGGGGGAGAGCAAGGACTAGATGTTCTTGGTAGTTTAAGCTATGGTCTTTAAAAGCCATTCAAGCAAGAAAATGAGGAGGCAGTGGAAACTTGTTCTGAGTCACTGAAGCAGGGTTTGAGGCTTTAATGCAGTCATGGGGGGAGAGGGGGGGAGAAGGAATCAAATGCAGATTCCCAGGCCCTCAGCCCCCAGATCTTCATCCAGTAGGTCTGACGTGAGCCCGGGGATCTGCATTTTGTCTAGCTCCTTTTGCATAGTTTGGTAGGAAGCCTGACCCAGGATTACACTTTGAGAAGCACGAACGCCAGAAAGCGGCGGTGAAGGGACTTGGATGGGTTCCAATCTGATTGTGATTTGGGACTTTCCATAGTTCAGAATTCTCTCAATGTTACTACGGGCTGTGAGCTTTGGAAGTTTTATCTGCCACAGTGTTCTGCCTGTGAGTCACTTCAGAAAGAAAGAAGTGACAGTGAATTCTGCCTTCTGCTTCTTCATCTTCCGGAAAGTCCAGGGTCCGCCCACCTCCTGCATCCCACCCCCGTTAGCAGACAGTCATCACTTGCTAGATCAGTGTGGGAGCCATGCGTGCACTCCACCCTGTGTGAAACAAGGAGACCTCCGCCCTGTGGGCAGAGCAGGGTGCCTGCTTCTTCAAGCTGTCTGTCCCTCAGAAGTTACAGATGTGGGTCTGGAGAGATGGCTTGGTTAGAAGCACTTGTTTATCAACCCTGACAGCCTGGGTTCGATTCCCCAGTGCTCACATAAAGCCAGATGCACAAAGTGGCGCATGCGTCTGGAGTTCATTTGCAGTGACTAGAGGCCCTGGCATGCCCATTCTCAAGATGTCCTGGTGGGCCTGTGCTCACTCTGTCTCTCTGTCTGCCTCTTTCTCTGTCCAAATTAATTTTTTAAAAGAAAGTTACAGATGTTTTCTCCACTTTTTCTTCTTCATCTCTGACATGGGAACAACCCTACTCCTGGCAAAGGGTTATGGGGGAACGTCACCTGGCAGAGTGCTGAGCAGAGAGGGGCCTTAAAGAAGAGTCCTCATTCTTTGCCTTGGCTTTCCTTCCTCAGAGCTCTTCTTTTTTTTTGGGGGGGGGGTAAGGGAGGATGGAGGTGCAGAGTTTTAAGCAGCCCAGGCTGGCCTCTGCCTCATACTGGCTGTATAGTATATATGTATATGTATACATGTATGTATATGTATACGCATATGTATACGTATATGACCTTGAACATTTGATCCTCCTGCCTCCACCTCCCTCCTGAGTGCTGGCATTATAGGCATGGGCCGCTATGCTCCATTTTCAGAGTTCATTTTGAATGTATACACCTTGTGTATTTCTCATAAATACCAAATATGCATGTACTTCCTTTCCAGCACATATGCTGCACCTTGGCGCATGCCGGCGCTCCGTGGATCAGCCAGGATGCTGCAGAGTGCGGCAGAGAACCAAAGTTACCTGGAAACTTTATACACTGCCACTTTGGTCTTTTTTGTTTGAGTTCTGTGTGTAGGTCCGTTTTATCCATTAAACACCATAGGCACAATGTCCAGGGTCTGTGTAAGTGTTGGAAAGCTGACTTTAAAAAAAAATACCCCAAAACTCTTAGTTGTAAAATATCCAACATAAAAACTGAAAAATGGAAATTAACAGACACTTAGACACGTGCCTAGGAGTAAGCATCATGATGCACTCACTAATTATTGTATCTGAGACTCAAAATGATTCCATCACATTTGAAAGCAATTTGTAAGCTTGATGTGTCTCACTTTGCAAAGATTTCTAAATATGTGTTGTGATGGCCAAGAGCTCACAGGCAATTCTTCAGTGAATTCGTCACTCATAGTCAAATTATTTGAAAAGCAGCATAATCAAAGAAAGAAAAAAGTTTTTAGTATTTTAAAGATAAAATTCTATTGAATATGGGAATGGTTTGGATTGATGTTTCCAAATGGCCCAGAGTCGAAGGCCTTCAAAGCCTCAGTTTTTGAAATAGCCTCATTGTTCTGCTCAGCCTGTGTGGAGAGGCAACAGAGCATTTGCCTGCCCTCCTTTGTAAAGCTCAGTTCAGGGCTAGTGTGTAAGTCCCATGAAGGCAGGAGACATGGATGTAGGCAAAGTCTCAGCCCTTCCCCCCACACACATACAACTGGTCCAGTGAATGAATGAACAAGGTTGAACCCAGAATCAAAGCACTTAAGTCTAGTTAACCTTGAAGTCGAACCCTACATACCCTCACACCACATACTTCCCTTCCCCCAGCTCATTACCACACCATGTGGCAGATGTCAGTGCAACAGGGCTGTTTCCCACCAGAAGGGCCTTATTTTCTATAATCATAACTATGTGCTCCTGAAGGACAGTATAGAATGACAGAGATCAGCTAGATTTGTGGCTGGAGATGTAGCTCAGTGGTAGAACGCTTATCTATCACTCCTGAGGCCCTAGGCTTAATTCCCAGCACCACACACACACACACACACACACACACACACACACACACTCACTCACTAGCCAGGCATGCTTCAATCCCAGCACTCTGGAAGAAGAGACGAGGAATATCAAGAGTTCAAGGCCAATTAGTTTCACATCA
This sequence comes from Zapus hudsonius, assembly GCA_004024765.1. Taxonomy (NCBI): domain Eukaryota; kingdom Metazoa; phylum Chordata; class Mammalia; order Rodentia; family Dipodidae; genus Zapus; species Zapus hudsonius. The sequence continues at coordinate 13,506 of PVHP010015850.1, read as the reverse complement.
ATTCAAGGCCAGTTTGGATTACATGAAACCTTGTCTCAAAACAAACAATAAGCCTTGGGTTTGTTGAGAGCATAACTTTTATGCATTTTGCCCAATATAAATTGCAATCTGTGTAAACTATCTTATGATCACCTAGAGAGGAAAAACTGGCCCTTTTCTCCTGCATCTTAGATCTTCCGTGTGCTGTGCTTAGAATGCCTCACACTCGCTTCTACTTTAGAACGCCCATTTGTCACCCTTGAAAGCCCATCTCCTCTGTGAAGCTTTCTCTCTGAAACCCAGGAGTGACAGTCCTTCCTCTTTTCGGGTCCCAAAATAGACTGTACACTTCACTAACCTCAAGGGAACCCACGAGGCCATTGGGAAAGAGATGGCTTACCACTGAAATGTGTTTGGTGGGCTGGTCCAGGGCAAGCACTGCTCTGTGGTGGCTACTCAGAAAACTCAAGTATAATAAGAATACCAAGCCCCCATGACATCATCTTGAAGGGGCACTTCCTGCCTTCCAAAATAGGACGCAGCCGAGTGTTGGCAGTAAGTGATTCAAAGGTTCATTCCTCAAAGGTAATGTAAGAACCAGAATGCATTAGCTATGGTGTTCACACCTTCTTAGACACTGAATCATCACCAAGTGCACACACACACACACACCCTACACACACATGACTGTTGGCCAAGGAACCAAGGACTTCCCTTGTTGGCATTGTGAAATCTAGTCCATAGCAATTCTCAGATACCAGCCAGCTACCTACTCTATAGAGTCAGCAATATGATTTATTTTCTAACAAGCAAAAAATAGATTTAGAGGACATGAAAGCTACCAGAGAAGATAAATTCAGGCTCCATTCGACTTTCTTTTGTTCCCTGTCTATTCTCTCTCTCTCTCTCTTCCTCCCTTCTCCCCTCATTCCCTCCTTTCTTACCTCCCTTCTTCTATTCCTTCCTCTCTCCCTCTCTCTGGCAGAGGACACCCAATTTTGCCACATATAAACTCAAAGTACAACTGTGTTTCAGAATTGTGCATTTCTGGGGGGTTTGTTTGTTTGTTTGAGGTAGGGTCTCATTCTAGCCCAGGCTGGCCGTGAACTCAAAGCAGTCCTTCTCCAGTGCTGGGATTAATTGTGTGTGCCACCATGCCCGGCTGGAATTGTGCACTTATATGTAAAGGTAAGCCTAATTTAGATAAAATTTTTCCTCAATATCTAGCTTGTAGAGATAGGCAGAGAACTAAAACTTCATCTAACCATCTTCCCCGAAGATTCCAGTTGTATTAAAATCTAATACAGCTGCCAGTCCTTAAGTGTGAAGGACAAGCCCTGGTGAGCTCACTGGGAACTGAAAGGCCGTCTTCCCAGGCCCTCACCTATGCCAGGGCCATGAGCAAACCTTAGCATCTCCTCAGAGATAAACAAAGGCCCATTGTGTGTGGTCAACACCTTCAAATTCAACTGTACTCATAGATAGTTCATATTTCTAAGGGGACATTAGTAACTTCTTATAAACACACACCAAGACAAACAGAAGCTAATCTTTCCTTTTCGGTGACACCATTTCAAGTGACCATGCTTACCAAAAAGAGTCATGCTCACCCTCAGGATGATGCCTGACTGAGTGGATAATGCTCCCTTTCAGAGGGAGAGGAGAGCCAAACATTACTTGTTTTATTTAAAGATAAAACTGAGACAATGTTGCTTGAATACATCTTCAAAAAACACACTCGTGGGCTGGAGAGATGGCTCAGCGGTTAAGGCACTTGCCTCCAGTGCCTAAGGCCCGGGGTTCAATTCCCCAGGACCCACATAAGCCAGATCCACAAGGTGGTGGCCCTGGTGCTCGCTCTCTCTCTCTCTCTCTCTCTCTCTCTCTATCTATCTATCTATCTTCTTGAAAATGAATAAATAATTAAAAAAAAACACACTCGTCTGAGTATATTATGCAAAATACGTAACTCCAGAACGTCAGAAATCAAAAGCACTTGGTTCTCATCAATAGTGGTGCCAAGAGAACACCTGGAGGGTGGGCTACACCTGTATGAAGGCACAGGTGGAACACAGGTGGTGACTCTTAAAAGTCGTGCATGACTTCCATTACTTCTGGAGACCCAAGGAGTCCACAGAACGTTAGCTTTTGAAGCTGAGGGGCTGTTAGCAATGCCGTGATGAATAATTTTTTTATAATATTTGGGATTTTTGTTATTTTTAAACTTTTTTATTGACAGTCTTCATATATGAGCATGCTTTTTTATTTTCTTAAAGTATGGCATGCCAGCACTAGTTATGTCCTGGAATAGTTTTTGTTTCAAAATGAACTGACGGGGCTGGGGAGATGGCTCAGTAATAAAAAGCCCGCTGGCCTAGGTTCCATTCCCCAGTTCCCACATAAAGCTGGATACACAACATGCAACATGTGGAATTCATTTGCAGGCAAGAGGCTCTGGCACTCCCAACCCCCTTCACTATCTTTAATTTGTTAATTAACTGACAGTTTGCTGTGTGGCCTTTAGTGGTGGTATGTTCCTCTACCTTATTCTACAAAAATGGTTTCCCTCCAGTGGTGCCCGCCGATGCCTCTGGGCCCTGCTCCATGGTGAAGGCATGAGAAACACCTGACAGCTTGTGAGGTGCCAGTCGAAGCCTTCTTTCCCTCTGTGGAGGAAGGGGCTGAGGTCTGAAAAGTAAGTCAAGCCGGCTAGAGTTAACTCTCAGCCTCTAGCAAGAGGTACGACTGCGACTTGAGCTCATGTCTGTCTGACTGCAGATGATTTCTGCATTCCTGCTAGGAATTGGTGTTGCCAGGCCTAAAATAAGAGGCATTTAGAAACTTCATTAGCAGTTCTGGCTCACCAGAATCCTGGACGCTAAAAAGCCTCCTGTCAGCCAGGAAGAATTTAAGTTGCTGACGAAGAGATCCATGTCACATGGCACATGCAGGCAATAGCAGAAGACAGAGGGAGACTGGGGGAAGGGACACGGACCTTCCTGCCACCGCCTTGGGACTATAGCGGCCATTTCCAGAGTGTCATTTGGAAGGCATCGGAGCCTCAGTGCCACTGAGATGTGGCCGTGTTTGCAATCTCGACCATGTGAAAATGGCATATTCTCAAATGACTTCACTGCCCAGAAAATAGCTTCATCAGATGGAGGGGCTGGAGCTGGCTGAAGAAAGAGAGCCCTCAAAAGCATGACACCCAATTTTCAGACACACACACACACACACTCCTTTTTTAAAAAGGTTTTCTTTTATTTGCAAGCAGAGAGCAACAGAGAAAGAGAGAGAATGGGCATGCCAGGGCCTCTAGCCACTGCAGATGAATTCCAGATGCGTGCGCCACTTTGTACATCTGGCTTTACAAGGGGAATCAAACCCTGGTTATTAGGCTTTGCAGACAAGCACCTTAACCAATGAGCAATCTCTCCAGCCTGACACCAAATTTTCAATCTCTGCTTCTCAGATGGGAGCCACTTTGAGGGTGTTTCCTTGTGAGTTTCTAGAAAATGTGTGATGTGTTTTGCTAATGTAGGCAACAGGACGTAGAGAAGTGACAGTGGGCTGCTGGACTCGCCTCGCTGCCCTCTCATTCCTTCCGCTGTAAAATGGAAAGAGAAGCTGGTTTCTCATTAATGGTCTTTGCCAAACTTTTATAATCCAGATAGCCCTGATTCTTCCCTGGAATCACTTGAGAGGTTTCATAAAATGGTCTGACCTCAAGGATCTTAATATATATATATTTCACTTGACCCCTAAGTTTTGGCAAATTGTTCTTACCCTTCTTTGGGGCCCAGCCCACCTTCCCTTCAGAACCAGTGCCCTTTAGAAGATGGAGCCACACCAAGGCAAGAGCAGACAGGGACACAGAAGAAGTGGTGGGGAGTGCCAGTCAGCAAACATCAGATTTTAACAGATCCTGGAGCCAGGAAAACTTCCAGAAAGTTCCTCACTTAGGAGAACTTTCCTCCCTGCCTTGTTATCAAGGGCTAAAAAGCACTTTGTCCTGAAATTTGTTGCTTTCTGCCATCTTTGCCTATTTAATCCTCTGGGTCTTGGCAGAGGGCCAGACCTGGTGTCTCTCAACATGACAGCCACCTTCAGAGCTGGCATCAAGTTCCACCACATGAGTCCTTTGTCCCATCCGCCATCACAAATATCCTCCCAGCTAAGCTGTCAGGGGCCTCCCACACAGGAAGAAATAATACCCACAGGCCTCTGAATGCCAACTTCCTCTCTCTCATGTCCCTTCTGTCGTCACACAGGGCAGTCTGTGGGCATCTTTTGAACAATCTTATTTAGTGTGTAGAGTTCTGTTGAATTTATTTATGTATACAAAAAGCCCAGATGCAAATGGGCTGGGGAGATGGTGCAATGAGTGAGGGCCTGACCGGACCTAAGGCTGCCTGTGTTCAAGTCCCCATCACTCACATAGAAAGATGAACATGCCCTGCCTGTCTGTGGAGACCAGGGGCTTCCTGACAGAAAACTGCAGCCCTGGCTTGAGGGAGAAACCATCTCCAGGAAACAGGGAGATGAACTAGAGGACCAGATGTTCTCCTCTGGCCTCTGCTCGTGTGCACACAGGGCACACACGTGCATACACCACACACATCACATCACACGCCATGCCACACAGACTCTACACACATAAGCCAAAACATTTTTAAAACCCTTTTGCTTTCGTGGTTTCATTCAAAAGAGTCTTTTGGTCTATTGGGATATGTAGAATAGCTTTCTGTAGCCAACTGTCATCGGCTGAATTCAGCTGTGTCCTGAGAAAGACCTCAGCTACTGGAGGAACCCAGACGTCACTTTCGTGTTCAGTGCTTCTAGCTGCTCGTTGGTGCTTGTTCACACCATAACTAAATATTGCTTTAGCTCTCACTGCACAAAGAGCTTCCTCAAAGCAGCGGGAGAGACGCTGGGGGCTTCACAATCAGGGCCCTGTTTCCATTGAGTGCTTTGCCCAACAATCCTGTGTCCAAGGAAAGTGACAGAGCCTTCACTGTGCCTTCTCCTCATGTGGGGAAAGAGACTAGCTGAGGTTCAGATGTGGTTTACAAAAGGCTTAGTCCTGGCATAAAATCAGCCATCAAAATGTCTTTGAAGGACGATAAATCACCTCGCCAAACAGCGGTAAAAAACGATCGTGAACTCCAGAGAGGCGTAGGATGGGTTAACATCGGGTATATTTTTAGGGCCAGACTCGGTTTCCATTATATTGTTGCTATGCGAATAAACAAATGAGCTCACTGTTACACCCAAGCTGGGCAGAGAGAATTTACAGAGAATTAATAAAGCCGGGGCAGGCAGTGTGTGGCTTCGCCTCTGCTCCTGGAAAAGCAGGTCGTAATCTTGGATTTGAAACAGACAAACCTCTGTAACTTTCAGTTTCTGAAAAATCAGACCCCAGTCCTGATGGGTAGGCAATTCAGATGCTGCTTCTATAATTCATCTAAGACCCAGAGGTTAGACTTTGTAAAACCTGGTAGATACTGTCATGGTTCATCACTTTTTATTTCATTTGGGTAAAATAAGTCCTATGTAAGAAGCGGTTTCAGAAAATGAAATGTCCTTGTGGATGAAAGAAATCCAAAGAGTGGTGACCTGGTGTGGTGGTGCATACCTTTAATCCTAGCACTCAGGAGGAGGCAGAGGCAGGAGGATCACTGAGTTCAAAGCCAGCCTAGAACTATAGAGTGAGTTCCAGGTCAGCCTAGCCTACAGTGAGACCCTACCTCAGGAGAGAGAGGGGGTGGGGGGAAGGGATTATAGAAACAGGAAGCCCTCTCCTTGAAGTTCCCACCTATACCTAGAGAAAGCAATCGGTGACTGCTGGTCAATCAGAAACAAGCTATAGATGTGTTGTCTGTAATTGTTATGGCTCGGTGACACTTCTTAACTTCTCGTCAGTTACACAGTCCCTTTTCCTGAGTGTCACCTGGCTTGTCAATTTCCAGTGGAGGCCAGACCCATTCCTGCTGTGCTCCATGCTGGTCTGTCATTCAGGCACTACCTAAAAAGGTCAGAGGCAGAGGAGTGCGCAGGATGGGCCATTCCTAGTCCTGCTTGGCCAAGAATGATGGGATAAGAAATTAGCTCCCAGAAGTCATGGCTGCGGCTCATCTAACTCTGTGTGCCACAATTCTCTTGGAAGGAAACACTTCTAAGTAGAATTTCTTATAAGAAATTATATTTTATGATTTAGCATAATTGTTGACATTACTAAGGATGGAATCCTGGACGTTGTACAGGCTAGAAAAACACTCTACTACTGAGCCACATTCCCAGCACTTTTTTTTTTGAGGTAGGGTCTCACTCTAGTCCAGGCTGACCTGGAACTCACTCTGTATTCCCAGGCTGGCCTCGAACTCAAGGCAGTCCTCTTACCTCTGCCTCTCGAGTGCTGGGATTAAAGGTGTGCATAGCCATGCCTGGAAGCCCTTATTTTCTTTATTATATATACAAAGCTATCTAGCTAGATGATAAATAGATATATAAACATAAATGCTCTTATACAAGGATTTTTGTATTCTACATATACATATATATGATTTAATAGCACATAGTAATTGTACATATTTAGTACATATGCTTATTATAGATACACATTTATTACGTATAAATATTATTTATTGCATGTTAGCATATATTGTAAGACTTGTATGCAATGTGTCGATCTCATAAGGGTACTTGGCTCAGTCATGGATATTTGTTGGTGTTGGGAACATCTGAGATTCTCTTTACTATTTTGAAATATACAATTAATTGTTGCCAACCACAATTATCTTACTGTGCTATAATAGAACATTAGACCTTATTCTTGATATCCCACAGGACACCTGTACTCTTTCATCATCTTCTGTACCCCTCCCCCACATCACCTCCCAGGCCTCTGCAAACCACTACACTACTCTACTTCTGGGGTCACTTTTCAGCTTGCACACTGTTGTGACTGCTGGTAGCATTCAAAGAAGGCAAGGAGTGTTGAAGGGGAGAGATGAGAAGTTGAGACAAGGCATCTCAAAGCCTGGAGACAAGAATGGGGGGGGGTGGCCACTTCCTTCCTGCTTTCCCTCAGTGCTCCACTGAGCTAGCAGCAAGTGACTGAGAGCCACTCCTAACCCCATGGTCTCTGCTGCGTGTTACCCTGTCCCAGGCTAGGCTGCTCTGTATTAGGGAGACAAGATGGATGCCCAGAGAAAGATGCCCTCCAGATGGACTTGCTGTGACCTTGGAACAAGTGACACTATGTGAAAAGACGTTATTTCCAGGGAAAATGTTTTGCTTCTATACCTTCCAGAGAGATGGGTCTATGCCCAACTTTTTGGTGAGATCCTCCTGATGAACAGAATTTGGCCTTCCAGAGAGAATTTCAAGTGTCCTGGAACCTCAACAACATCTTCTATAAAAGTCTCTCTGGTGTGTGTGGTGGGGTTGATGTTGAATGTCTTCCTCAAACACTGTACATCTTGTTTTTAGAGACAGGGTTTCTCACTGACCCTGGAGCTCACTGATTTGGCTAGTTTACTAGGGATCCTCCTATCTCCTTCTCCCCAGTGCTGGGATTACAGGTGTGCCCAGCTTTTACCTGAGTTCTAGAGATCCACACAGGCCCTCATGTTTATGCAGCGAGCACTTTACTGGCTGAGCCTGCACCCCAGCTCTCCTGGGTAGTCTTTACCTTTGGCACGCTTCCCCCCTGGGGTTTTCCATGGGAATACTCATATAATGGCATTGCGGATATGGGCCAGCATAAAATAATAACCTCAGTAAATCTGCAGATGGTTATCAAGTCCCCAAGCCCCCTGTCATTTATGGCTTGGCTTTGATGTTCACAATGCCACTTTCATTGCTTTATGCGTGTATAAAGACATAGTTCTTTATATCTGGCTTAACCCTGAGGATGATTACATTTTGTTTTCAACTCTGGTTTAATCAGGAAACATTTTGAAGGCAAACAGACTTGAGATCACTGGTTACAAAGACTCAGACAACATCCTTGTCAGAAAGCCAAGCAGGAATGGCTGTTCATCCTGTTCCTATCATCCTGTCGCCTGCATGCCTGGTTAACTTTGTGGGTTGGACATTGTCCTTTAAAAACTTTTTGGAGAAATAATTCAAGGACTATAAAGATGCTATTTATCTCCAGAGGGAATTCTTCTTCCATTTCCTCAAGTAAGGCCCCTTCAACAGGGTCCCTGCTGTGCTGATCCTTAAATTCAGTGTTTCCCAACACCCAAAGAAGCTGTGAGGAACACACCTACCTCCCCAGACACCTAACAGATCAGCAGGTGCCACCAAAGAAGACAACCTCACCTCTATAGATACTTTCGTTTTCTAATTTGGATCTATAATCTTTCATTGTCTTTAAAATTCTGATACTAGCATGGTGTGGTGGTGCACACCTTTAGTCCCAATACTCAGGAGGCAGAGGTAGGAGGATTGCCATGAGTTCAGGGCCACTCTGAGACTACAGAGTGAGTTCCAGGTCAGCCTGGCCTACGTCAAAAAAAGAGAGAGAGAGAGAGAGAGAGAGAGAGAAAAGAAAAGAAAGAAGGAAGGAAGGAAAGAAAGATAGATAGATAGATAGATAGATAGATAGATAGATAGATAGATAGATAGATGACAGAACTCTTTGGAAGTTGAGGGCTTATTCTATGCCAGGAGCTTCACATCTTAATCTTTAATACCCACAGTAGCCTAGGAGGTAAGCAGTATCAGCTCTATTCTCCTAATGAGAAAACAGACCTGGTCATGTTCTCATAGCTGCTAAGTGGAGGAGCCTGCCTCAGAGCCAGTGGGCTTTGGACTTCAGTACACAGCTTCTTATGTCACAAGTCACTGTCCTCTAGAGCCAGTGGGCTTTGTCACTGCTTCTTACGTGAGGCTATCCTAAGTCCTAAGCCAGCATACTACCTCTTTCTGTGATGGTCTCCCTCTGAGGACAAGAGAGTAAACAGGGTTTGCACCAGTTTCTTTTTCCCACCAGAAACACTCTGCCATCCGTTCCTGGCTTGTGGCTAAGAACCCAGCTGCTCAGGTCCAGTCTCCGCTGGACAGAGCGGCCATCTAAATACTCTTCTTGGTCTCTTGTGGTTCTGTGCAACTGCTGGTACGATCTTCCATGGTTTCGCTCTGCTATCTTGGCTCTTTCATTGGTCCAATGTCACCATGACTGGCAAGACAGACTTCTACCCATAGTCACAGGCCGTACTGAACCCGAGCTGGTAGACCTAGAACCTTAGCTTTGTTCTGTGCTGGAAGACATTGTTCCCTGGCCTTCTAGCTCCACACCATCCCCCTCAAGACCGGCTGGCAATATTCAATCCCTGCTGTTCCTATCTGAATGAAAATGAAATGATTCCAGAATACTAGGAGTAGAGAGGTGTGGATAGTGAACTCTGGGAGTTACCAACAGGGAGACCATTCATTTGTCTGGGAAAGGCTTCATGGGAGAGAGGCCTTCAGTTTGGCCTTGAAAATGAAATCAAATGTGAGTATGAAGAAAGAGTACCAGAGACAAAGACTCACAGGGACTGAGGCACAGGTGTGTGTGTGTGTGTGTGTGTGTGTGTGTGTGCACGCGCGCGCGTGCGTGCGCGTGCGTGCATGCAAACATGCAGGGCATTTAAGAACATTAGTCCTTTAGTCGTGAGAGACAGGATTAATCAGAACTGGGGGCAGTCCACATCCAGAGGAAGGAGGGCAAAAAACACACAGGTGAAGGTGAAAATGAGGCCTGACAGCTGAAGGGTGTATTTAATGTGTCCAAGACACTGGCTTAAAAATCTGAGCTGATTTTGAAAAACAGAAGAGTTCTAGATTTGGGGCTTCTGAAATCGTGAAAGTTCTGACAATACCACAATAACGGCAGATATTGTATATAGGATCTGTGCTGTATCCCCTGTGCAAAGCCTGGCCTTTTCTCCCTGTATTAGTTAATTTCACATTGCTGGAACAAAAATAATGACCAGAAGCAACTTAAGGATGGAAGGGTTGATTTCAACTTACAGTCCATCATGGTGGAGAAGGCATGGCGGCAGGAACTTGAGGCAGTGGGTCACATGCAGTCTGCAGGGAGGAAGCAGAGTGATGAAGGCTGATGCTCAGCCAGCTCTCTCCTCTTTATACAGTCCAGCACCCCAGCCCACCTACAGTTAGGATCTGTCTCCCACCTCATGTAGCCTAATCTAGAAAATCCTTCACAGGCGTGCCAAGAAACTTGTTCCCATGGTGATTCTAAATCCTTTAGAGTTGACAATCAGGGATGAACCATCACACTCCTCTACACCCTATTGGTTTGACCCTGCAAACATCTGAGTGCAGGGCTCTTGCTCCACCACAGTACAAGCCGAGGTAAACAGAACATGCAGACATCAGTGACAAGCCCAAGGGCCTCTCTTCCAATCCACTAACTCTCACAGGAGTTGGTCCTTAGCGTGCTATCCAAAAGGAGACTCTCTTAGTGTGTGTGTGGGGGGGGGGAGAAAGGAATATATAGTGAATGTACAGGTGTGTGCAAATATACACACTCCATGCACTTCCATGCAAAGGCCCTCCCCTATCTTCCACTTGTTTCTTTGAGATGGATTCTTTCATTGAATCTAGAATTTTCAATCATACTGGCTAACCAGTGAGATCCAGTGATTCTCTGGTTTCCACATGACTGGGGTTATAGGTGTGTGTGGCTTCACACAGCTGAACTCAGAATCAGATCCCCCCCCCTCTCTCTCTGTCTCTCTCTGTCTCTCTGTCTGTCTCTCTCATGTTTATGTACACCTGCTAAGTCACAAACTCTGTTTTCCAATGCATAACTCTCAAAATTACAAGTCATAAATGTGCACTGATCCCCCTGAAATCTCTGGAGATTGGTTCTAGGACCCACAAGGAATCCTCTCAGATCCTTACATAAAATTGATTGTACAGTATTTGCATGCAACCTACACGCGTCATCATGTAGACTTTAAATCCTCTCTAGGTGGCTGTAAATAGTGTTGTGCAAATGGGTTGTTAGACTCTCTTGGTTAGTGTGGTGGTTTGATTCAGGTGTCTCCCATGAACTTAAAGTGTTCTGAATACTTGGTCCCCAGCTGATGGCAGTTTGGGAACTGGAACCTTGTTGGAGCTGTGTTGTCGGGGGCGGGCTTATGAGGTTATAAGCCAGCTCCCCCTTGCCAGTGTTTGACACACCTTCCTGCTGCTGTTTGCAGTGCTGTGGCGGAGGTGATGTCCACCCTCTCTCTGCTCATGCCATCGTTTTCCTTGCCATTATGGATCTTCTTCTTGCATCTTAAGCTAAAATAAATCCTTTCTTGCCATCAGCTGCTTTGTGTCGGGTTCTTTGTCACAGCACCGAGAAAGCTGACCGAAACAGTTAAGAGATGATGACAAGGGAAAAGGAACTCTACTCACATTCAGTACATTTTCCATCTGAGCTTGGCTGAACTTGCACATATAAAAGGCCAACTGTTTGAGAGCTTCAAAAACACCTGGTGCAGCCAGGATCGAAGGCTCCAAACCCCACTAAAGTCTGAGGTGGGGAGCTGAGGTGCTTTTCTTAGTCTTTTATAAACACACTAATTAGAGAAACAGCCTACCAGAGTCTTTGGGCTTTTGATCCTTTCCTGCCAGGACCCAACCCTGGAGATTGATTCAATGGAATCTTTCTTTTCTAAATGTTATAGTCAGCACATGCTCTGTGCATGCACAGAACTATCACCGTGAACCCCATTAATATGTACAATTAATAACCAACGGGAGTTGATGAAAACTTTAAAGAGGAAAGCAAGTCAAAATAGTGCTTATAAATTCATCATCAGAAAACAAGATTCATCATCAATGTTTTATTGTTCTTAGTTCACAAGAGTTGGATCCTTCATAGGACAGGGACAGAGCTATGTCTGTGGCCAGTCCTCTGTGGGGTGGTCAGAGGAATGCTTACAGTGCTTCCCTGCATTTGGCCATAGACTCCAGCCCACCTTAAAATTTAGACCCTTGGGCAACACGAATGAGGTCAGTTTAGTAATTCCTAGGGCTAAGCCTTTGTAACTATAACTAAGTGTGTATAATGAAAGACTGCAAAAATGTAAAAGTGTTAAAAACAGAGAGAGAAGAGAGACTTGATTTCATTGAGAAAATTGGTTTTAAAGCACCCTCTGTGTGGTGGTTTCTTTAATGTCCTGAAGAATTCTTCCAAACGGGTCCCTTTAGCCAGAACTCGGTGCGACTGTTTTGCTGAGGGTCAGTGGATCTAGGAGAGAGAGTGAGGACAGAAAGTAGAACAGTTTTTGTATGTTCCCATCAAGCAGAAAGAAAGGCCTTTAGTGAACCACTGGGCTGGAGGCTAAGGTCCAGCTCAGCCAGCACTTTCCTCTGTGCAGAGAAAGCACACATAGTTGGCATGAAAGCTGCCCAAGCAGAGGCAGACAAGGCGATGATCTACAAGGGGATTGTCAGCCCCATCTTTCAGACATCACCATGTGTCACTAAATTCCCTGGACTATTTTTGGTCCACTTACATGTCACGTGTGGACCCAGGTGAGTTAGAAGGTACCACGGGGAATGCTGGAATCAGGAGAGGTTGTATTTTGTTGGCTTTTTTTTCCCCCTCTGTGGTTTTTCACCATCTGTTTCTTTAACTGCGCAAACAAGGAAAATGACTAGCTTGGAATGCAAAGTTTTTAAAAGCCAGATGACCACAGGCATCCTCTAAATGAGACAGCGAGAGCCCACTGGGGTTCTGGGACATTTGTCAAATGGCAAATACCGATTACCCTGAGCGTAGTCTGCCAGCGACAGTCCACAGAGGCAGGAGTAGCTCTCTGTTCCTGACCCATCCTGAGGGTCATGCCTTGCCAACATTTCCTCTGATGCCACTCTCGGATGCCCACACTGCCCCCTCGGTCTTCCTGCCCCTCCTTTTGAAAGACAGAAGGTGACCAGTTTCACAGGATTTCAGTGTCAGCGTCTTTAATTCCCCACTAGGACTATTCCTATATCGGCCGCTTTGCACAGAATCTACTCGTAGAAACTTCCAGACTGAACAAAAGCCGCATTGTGAGCAGGTTCTAGTCTATATCCAAAACAGAGAGCTATAAACAAAGAAACTGATGGGGAATACACTACAAGACCATCATTTCTCGGCTGAGCAGGAATGAAGAGCAGAAAATACTCAGAGAAAGGCGTTAAGAACACCGTGCGTTCTGCTTTGGCAAAGGGTCTTTTAAAAGAAATGGTCACGTCCGATAGAGCGGGCACTCTACAAAATGCTCCAGGCCAAACTTAAAGCACGATGTTCCTCTTTTAAAACCCCAGACAGGGGTTGGAGAGACAGCTTAGTGGTTAGGGCATTGCCTGCAAAGCAGAAGGATCTGAGTTTGATTCCCCCAGTGCCCACGTAAAGCCAGATGCTCAGGTGGTGCATGTGTCTAGAGTTTGTAGTCCTGGAGGCCCTGGTGTGCCATTCTCTCTCTCTCTCTCTCTCTCTCTCTCTCTCTCTCTCTCTCTCTCTCTCTC
>PVHP010015849.1:0-36752 GCA_004024765.1 Zapus hudsonius | reverse complement strand
CTTGGGGCTCTGGAAAAATATTTTTACCCTAGATAGAGACAAGTCAGCAAACATACCCGATTACCGGGAAAAACCACAGGTTGCCCTCGACTCAAACCCTAGCCCCATTTAAATCAGCCAATCATAACCCTGTAACTATGCATCTCGCTTCTGTACCCGCGCTTTTGCCTCCTCACCCTATAAAAATCCCCCACCCCAGTCTGTGGGCGCGCTAGTCCTCCCAGAGACTAAGTCGCCCCAGGTACCTGTGTATCTGAATAAACCTCTTGCTGTTTGCATCCGCAGAAGTGGTCTCGCTGTTCCTTGGGAGGGTCTCCCCAGATTGAAGGACATCTCAGAGTGAGGGTCTTTCAAGACCAAGGTCACTTTTTACTCATCCAACAGGAAGACATTACAATCAAATCTATATGCACCAAACACTGGAATACCACAGTTTATAAAGAAAAATCTACTTGACACAGCAAACCATAAATAAATTCTAACACCATCAAAGTTGGGGACATCAATGCTCAACAATTACCAACAGACAGATCATCCAAGCAGAAAATCAACAGGGAAATAATAGATCTTAACAACACCATAGATGAAAAAGATTTAACATTCCACCCCAACTCTACAGAATACACATTCTTCTCAGCAGCCCATGGAACCTTCTCCAAAATAGATCATATATTAGGACATAAAGCATGTTTCCATAAATTTGGGAAAACTGACATAACCTCTTGAATCATATTGGACCACAATGCATTAAAGTTAGAAATTAAGAACAAGAGAAACAGCAGAAATTACACCAGCTCCTGGAGACTTAACAACATGCTATTAAATGAATGGTTCATGGAAGAAATCAAAAAGTAAAATTTCTAGAACTGAATGATAGTGGAAACACAAAATACCAAAATTTATGGTACACAATGAAGGCAGTTGTAGTGTTTGATTGAGGTGTCCCCCATAAACTTAATGTGTTCTGAATGTTTGATCCCTAGCTGATGGCAGTTCTGGAATTGGAACCTTGTTGGAGGTGTGTTCTTGGGGACAGAATTATGGGGGTTATAGCTAGTGTTTAACACACCTTCCTGCTGCTGTTTGCAGTGCTGTGGTGGAGATGATGTCCACTCAGTGTTTTCCCTACCGTGATGGACCTTCCCCTTGAGTCTGTAAGCCAAAATAAACCCAAATACTCCCACCGGCTGCTTTCTTTCACATTCTTTGTTGCAGCAATGAGAAAACTGACTACAATAATAGTCCTAAGGGAAAAACTCAGCACTAAATGCTTCATATCAAAGATAGCAAGATCTCAAATTAACAACCAATCACTTAAAGATGTTGGAAAAACAGGAACAATCCAATCCTAATATTTTCAAATGAAAAGAAATATTTAACATCAGATCTGAAATTAATGAATTGGAATCTATAAAAACACTTAAGAAAATTTATGAAGCAAAGAGCTGGTTCTTTGAAAAAATAAACAAGAGTGATAAACATCTGGCTAATTTGATCAAGTCCCAAATTAACAAAATTAGAAATGAAAAGGGAGAGGTCACAACAGACAGCAATGAAATTGGAAGAATCATCAGGACATATTTCCAAAAACTCTACTTCACAACATTGGATAGCCTAGAAGAAATGGATGAAATCTTAAATACATGCCCAAAAATTAGTTAGTAAAATCAAACACTCCACTCAAAAAATGGGACAGTGAACTGAATAGGCAATTCACAAAGGAGGAGATGCAAATGGCCAATACTCACATAAGAAAGTGTTCACCGTCCTTAATCATCAGGGAAATACAAATCAAAATACCTATGAGATTCCACCTTTGCTCCAGCTAGGATGGCAATCATTTTAAAAATCTGCCAACAATAGATGTTGGCGAGGAGGCAGTGTTGGTGGGAGTGTAAACTTGTACAACCACTATGAAAATCAGCATGGAAACTCCTAAAAAAGATGAAACTAGAGCTACCAAGTGACCCAGCTATTCCTCTACTGGGCATCTGTCCTAAAGGCTCCTCTCTTCAATACAGAGATATTTGCTCAACCATGTTTATAGCAGCTCAATTCACAATAGCTAAGAATAGGAATCAACCCGGATACCCATCACTGAACGAATGGATATCAAGTTGTGGGAGATATACATTGTCATTCTACTCAGCAGTAAGGAAAAATGATATAACAAAATTTGCATGGAAACGGATGGACCTAGAAGAGATCACACTCAGTGAACTCACACATGAACAGAAAGAGGATTGGATGAGGCCTAACCCTAATACAATTGGCACTGGCTTGTAACTATCCACCTAGGTGATCCCCAAAACAAGACATGCTTCTGTCAAAGCATTTGATTACCCACCCAACATAAAAGATAAGATCCTATTGCTATTAACACTATTATCACAGGCTGCCAACTCACAGCACCTAGAGACCCTGCTGGAATCTGGAAGGAAGCCAGTTTCCTTGTTGGTAGCCGATGTAGTGCTGGAACGTGCTGACTGAGGTGTCAGGGAAAATTGGCCAACAATGCTAGGAGGAAGCAGTGGCCACTGCTGCTTGACACGAGGCCACACCTGTACAAGAGTGGCGCTCAACTTGAGTGAATAATCAGGGGATCTCTGACTGACTAAGAGATCCTGATCAGTAGAAAGGAACCAATAGCTGGAACTGGGATCCTGCCAAGTTCCTGTGGAGACCAAGAATCTGGACTCCAAGGGGAGCCTCTGACTAACCATGGGCCTCAAGAGAGGCTGTGCCCATTATAATCTCACCCAATTAGCAATGCTTGTCCCATTTAACCTATGCTGATCTCACTCTCCATTGGAGAATCTGGTTTTTTATTTATTTTTTATTTTTCAGAAGTCAGCAAGAACTATGGACAACCAAATTCTACCAACAAGACCAGAAAGGATGGCTGACTCCCTGGAAGGAGATGAGCCACACCTAACGGGCAGCTGGGGCCCAGGTGAAACCACAGAGGAAGTGGAGAGATAAGCCAGAGGGCTGCTTCTACAGTGAGCCTGACAACCTGAGCCAGTGTGATTGTGATAGGCTTGGTTGTCAACTTGATCTTTTTGATTATCTTTGGTGGGTCTCTAAAGATGTTCACAGGAAGGCAGCCTCTCAGTAGGGAGCAGGACGTAAAGAAGCTCAGAGGAGCTAGAAATGAACATCCCTCCCTGGGAGGGCAGTGCAGGAAGGAAATTCCAGAGACTCAGGAAGCCAACAAGTCTGGGGCAGGGTCTCAAGACCCTGCCCTACGCCTACATCAAGGGGAAAGAAATCTTTGTCTCCCTGTAATGAGGTGATATGAGGATTAGAATTTAGATAATGCCCAGCAAAAATTCCAACACACCTCAAAATTTAAGGGGTACCTGATTCTTATCTACAAAATTGAAGAATTAAAATCATAGGCAACAAGATATTATAGTGGGAGACTTTCTTTAAGGGAACAGGGGGAGTTACAGAGTTCTCCAGGCACCAGTGTGGGAAGATCACATGGAAGAGAGGTTTTAGTCAAAATCTATGCTTTTTAACTAAACAGGCAGGAAAGAGATAATAGACGGCTCCCATCAAGAGAAAAGAGGTTCATGTGGGGAGATCGTGAGTCCCCCTCACCCGAGCCTAAGGGGGGGTCATACCTGGAAAATGAAAGTCTTTCTTCTGGGAAGTCATTTAGAAGAGTGTGGGCTTTGTTTTAGGGAAGCTTTTAAAATTTCCACCAGGTAAGTCAGAGAGAGAGCTGATTGGTCTATACCTGACCAATCAGTTTTTGCATCTAGGTTGGAGCTCTGGCCAGAGACACCTCCCACTCAAGGGGAGGGGGTCTATGGAGCCTGCCTGAAACTGTCACATCCCCCTGCCTCCCTGCCGCCGCCGTTTTGTTGTTGTGTGTGCGGTATTGGTGATGGGTTTCTCTCTCTGCTTGGACCTGTGAAAGGGGGCCAGCCTCTTTTGCCATAATAGAACTTCCCCTGGATCTGTAGGGAAAATATCCTTTCCTTTAGTAAATCCTTTCCTCTTATAACTGCCTGGCATGGAGATTCATCCCAGTGTCATGTGGCTGTGACAGTGATGGAGACAGACAATAAGGAAACACAAAACGTTCCAAAGCAGAAACCTAGAAGCTGCTAAGAGCTCAACACTAATGTAGACTTAAAACTCACCCCCTGCAGCTCAGGGGCTTTGTTGAAAGGGGGGCAGAAAGATTTAAGAGCCATAGTAAGGGAACTCTCCAGAGGCACTGCACCTCCCCCGGCCAATGACTGACTGCTGGGCAATGTCGCCCTCAATCCCATGGAGCAGAACAGCAACCCCACTGAGAAGGGCCCTCAGCAGAATGGGGACAGAGAGGAGGGAAACAGTGGTACCAACACATGATTTATTCATACAAAGTTTCTACTTAATTAAAAACATGAATAATTTTTGTTTCTATTCATTGGCTCAATATACTTAGGTTCTAGAAGCCAAGTGCAGAACGCGGTGAGGAAGATGAAGCTACTGGCCAGGTGTCTCTAAGAGTAGGTACAGAGTTCATAATTCCTTATTAGATTTTCAATTTTCCAGTTCACTGTTAACACAATCTGAGTGGTTTCAATGTGTGAGCAAGCAAAAATAACCATAAGGAGAGGGGCCGAAGAATGAGACTCAACTAGTGGAAAGAGTCAAAGATCAAAGCCTTACAAGGATTTAGGTACGTGCCAAACATGGGCTTGAAGACACAAAAGAGAAATTCAGAAGTTTTGGTTAAGGACCCAGAACATGGAGAATCCTTTCAGGAGACAATGAGTTTGTGCTTTTCAAATGTCCTTTGGACAGTTAGACTAACCAATTCATAGTGCATTATGAGGATTAGGAAACTAGCATAAATTGATATAATATGTTTAATTATGATAAACTTTAGTATACATTTTGAGCAGTGACTTCACTTGAGGGAAGCTAATCCAAAGAAATAATTCTAAGAAAGAAAATGCTTAAGCATATGGGTGAATCCCGGCTGAGAAGTAGCTCAGAGATAGGGCACTTGCTTAGCATGTACAAGGCCTTGGCTTTGACTCCCAGTACTGGGAGTGAGAGTTAAATACTGAAGTTCTTTTTTATAATAGCGAAGTTGAAATTATATCTGTGGCTTATGAATAAAAGGACTTGGAGTGTTCACTAAGACCATTAGGCCAAACTTGAAAATTTGTTTCCATGCACAAAACTTCTAATCTTAACATTTACATTTCAAAGGAAGAGCACAGCATATATAAAATTAGCAGTTGTAACTAGAAGTTATATCGATAAGTAAAAATTAGCAGTTATAACTAGAAGTGATATCTATAAGTAAAAGTGGGTCGAAATGTAAATGATGTGAACATGGTGAGATCTAGGTAGTTTTTCTACTTTTTTATGCTTTATTTTTTAAAATATTTTATTTATTCATTTTCAAGCAGAGAGAGAGAGAGAGAGAGAGAGAGAGAGAGAGAGAGAGAGAGAGAGAGCACACCAGGGCCACCACCTGTGGGTCTGGCTTATGTGGGACCTGGGGAATTGAACCTGGGGCCTTACTCCAGCCCTTTTTTATGTTTTATTCTTGTACCAATATAATCTTTTGATAGTAGAAAAAAAAAACAAATTCAATTTTTAGTTGATTGGAGACAGAAATTCTCTGTTTAGGAAGAGAAAAATTTTCCTTAGCCATCCTCCTGTAAATAATCCCTAACTAAACTCATTGGTTTACAGAAAAAAATAAAAGATATAAAGAAGATGGGAAGCATTCTCAGAGGGGATGGAGACCAGCAGGAGTGGAAGAGGAACGAGAGACGCAAATGCATGGAAAAGTCTATGTAATGATTAATGACGAGGTCATTGTGAAACCATTATTGTATATAACTAATCCACGCTAAGAAACTTTAGAAAATGAATTTCCCTGTTTAATAAGAAGCACAATACAGATGAGTTCTACTCTCATGATGGACTGTATGCTAGGTAATCAAAATCTGAGTCTTGGACTGGAAAGATGGCTCAGTGGTTTAGACACTTGCTTACAAAGACTGAAGGTCTGGGTTCGATTCCCCAGCACTCATGTAAAACCCAACACAAAAGTGGAGCCTGCACCTAGAGTTCATTTGCAGAAGCAGGATGGAGTGGCCCCATCTCTCTCATCTCTCTCTCCCCCCTCCTTGCAAATAATTAAATAAAAAATCCAAGAATTGAGTTCTAATTTCTTTGGCTGCTTGTCATGAGCTCGGTATTTATACTGTGCCAAAGCCATCTTCTTTTTGCTCGTTCTCAGGGCATTATTGAAGTTACTCACTTTCATATCGAATCTTAATGCTTTGTCAGTGTGAAACACATGGCTCTCACTTCAAAGGGAGTTACAAAATAATTGATTCTGAACCCAAATATGAGTGAGCATGGCTCAGGAACACAGATTCAGGTTACCGCCGATTCCATGTTCCAGCACAGTAACAATTTAATGAAGGTTTTATAGCCATAAAACAACCGAGTCATAAACCAAAGTACCTTTCAAATGCATTGGTGGAAACAACAGGTGGGCTGGTTAGAGCAAAGTGATACAGAATGCCATCAGAAAATATCCCTTTGACATTCTTAGCTGATGGCATTCTTAGCCTTTGGGTTTGTGGAAGCTGATGGCCTGCAATTGCATTCCAAAAAGGTTTCCCCTGATCATAGGACAGCCACAAGGATGTTAGGTCATACACAGCCTTGAAGAAGCTGCCGGTAGCCCAAGGTGAATTGACTCTGGTCCTCCCACATTCTAGCTCTCTGTGATCATGAGAGTTCTATCGTTCAGTCCAGCCTTTTTTGGTAGTCACAGTGGTTTGGAGGAACTTTAGTTCATAGCTTAAAAACAACAAAACCAGTTAGGCATCGTGGCTCATGCCTATAATCTTAGCACTCAGGAAACTAGGGAAGAAGAAATGTGAGTTCCAGGCAGCGTGAAATCCATAGTGAAACCCTGAGTCAATGCAAAAACTGCAATGACAAAGTTAGGTATATACAGATGTGATATCAAACTGATGAAAGTTTATAAGCTCCTACTTATATAAATTGTTCTTTTATGCATATAAACTGAAAACCTCCACTGAGGAAATTTCAAATATGCTATATTCAAAATATATTTATCATAAGTTTTGAGCATTTTAGGAAAGCAAAGATAAACAAAAGATTAAATCTGATATGGATTTATGACTTTCAAATATACTGTTTTCAGTCTCAGATTTGAGCTCTATCCACAATTTCCCCATCCAGAATTGGCACAATTTTAGAAAAACAACATACTCTGTTGTTTTAAACCTAATGGGTAACATAAGTGTTACACTCTAATTGTTGGAGCCTGAGTGCTAACAAAAGATAAAGGATCTCTGAGCATTAAATCAACCTCAGAAGAATGTCAGTGTGAACCAGTGTAGTAATCCCACCAAGTTTCCACAACAAAGAAATATCTTGGATTCCATTGTAAATGAAGAAAATCCAATAGTTATGCTTTGCTTCTTTCTAAGGTTAACCAGGAAGCACCAACCAATATTATCCACTTGGCTTTGATCATAACAACAACAAAATTCAGATATCTGCAAACAAGAAGTTAAGATTTAAATTCCAGTTCTCCTCATACTTCTCAAGTCATTTTAAAAGATGAACAAACAATAGATATATTGTTTTGATAACCCAAGAGATTTCTAATCCAGTATATAAACATTTTCTCTAAAAGCATTTTCCCTTCTCCTCAACTCACGTACAAATTTTCTCCTTCTCAAGACATTTCAAACCCCTCTGCACTGACATAGATTAATGATGAGCCAAATATTTTCAACTTTAATGATACCTTAGCTCAGAGGCAATGTCTTGTATAGGGAAATGGGTACCACATACTTTGAAGGAAGGAACCAGAGGGTCATGGTTCTAAAGTGAAATCCTGCCTTTACAACTTACTGGGTGAATGGCCATAGACCAACTGTTTAACCTCTCTGGGACTGAGTGATTTCATTCATGAAATAAAGGTAACAGTAATTCCTCCCTTCAAGGGATGTTGAATGACTAAGTGAATTAATACATGTGAAGATCCTAGAAGTGTGCTTGGGACATTAGGTGTGTTTAATAAAATGTTAGCATTAACTGTAATCAGTGGCCTGTGTATCCACCTCCAGGAAATTCTTTGGAGATGACTATACCTACCCCTCAAGATAATATGGCAGGATTTACCATCAATCTCTCTAGTTCTTTTAAGTGAATATCTGGTCTAGTTTTCATTCCAAACCATATCAGTGGGAACGATTCAGCCAGATCGTGACTTAATAAGGCAAACATTCTCTCATTCTATTTTATTACTGACCAAAAATATTTATTCTCCTTCACTTAGGGCCAAAAACAATGCTAAAGGAGGGTGGAAATTCATTTTGCTTCACATACAAGGAGTGTTTAAACTAAATACATAGGTTCCAACTATCCAGTGTCCAGATAAAATATTTTTAGGATGACAAAAACACCATTCATGTACTGTAGTAACTTTGTCCATCACATTTTAATTATTTTGTTGAACAATTCCTTTCCCATAGCAAGATGGACACCACTGTAACTGGTCTCCTTGTGGAGATCTTGACTGAAATTGCATCCTGACTGGCATATCTTCTGGCCCACAAACTTTGATGCCCCAGAGGTCATGAAATTGGCACAGATCCTTTTTTCCCAAAGAATTACAGAGATCAGAAACTTTTGTGGTTGTTTATAGTCCAACCACTATATTTTAGAGAGAAGATGATTTAAAAGTGAAGCAGACTAGCAAATTCAAGGTCATGCAACAAATTTAAGACACAACTGTGACCAGGACTCTGTATTACCTATGGAAGTGTGTTTCACATGTTTCACACCATTTCCAAACTACAAACACTGTCATAGCAATACGAGTTCAGAGATATAGCAACTTGAATTTCCCCTTCAGTTGCCCATTTGCAAAGTGAACACAAATTTCCATTCCATCTTTGACATCTGGACACCAGACGTAACATATGTGACACTGAAAAATAAAACTAGTTGTAGGTGTGGCCACACACACAAACACACACAGCTAATTAGCAATTCATTGTATCTGGGATAATCTTTCTTATTAATGATTTAAGATGTGTGAGGTCATGGGCAGAGATACTTCATTTACTGATAATAAGTACTGCAGAATGTCATTAATATTATTATTACTCTTTGACTGTTACAAACATTGAGACTTGTAGAATTTGAGTTGTTTCAAGTCCTATAGGTACGGATCCATTCATCAGCCTTGGTAATTTTACATCTAAGCCTGGTTATGTCTTTTTTTTTCCTGGATTGGGTTTGTTGCTGCCCTTTGCAGATCTGTGTCTAACTTTTGTAGTCCTTCTTGTTTTAAAGTTCACATGAATACATTATACATTTATTGGAGTAATGATATTTATTCAGTATTAGTTTTACTTATTTGACATACAGTAGTTAGGTGCCAGACATTGTCTTAGTATTATTGCATATCACATGTATATTTCATTAATCTTTACCCTAACCAAATGAGTTAGATAACATGAATATCTAAATTTTATAAATACTAAAACTCAGTTATCTAGAATCACGTATTTTCAATCATAAAGTTGTATTTTTAAATATTTATTTATTTGAGAGAGAGAGAGAGAGAGAGAGAGAGAGAGAGAGAGAGAGAGAGAGAGAGAGAGAGAGAGAAAGAGAGCGCACTTCAGGGCCTCTAGCCCCTGCAAATGAACTCCAAACACATACGCCACCTTATGTATTTGGCTTTAGGTGGGTACTGGGAAATCAAACTCAGGTCCTTCTGCTTTGCAGATGAATGCCTTAACCGCTAAGCCCACAAAGTTGTATTTTTAATGCTATAAATTTTATTCTTTTTTTAGATTAAGCAGTCCTATTTTTAGAAGAAAGAAGTGTTTTGATTGAAGGGAGATTGGATGGTGCAGATTCCTCTTCTCATCCCTGTTACCATGGAAACTTCTGCCATATATAAAGTATGTCAGTTTGGTAACCCTACTTTAACTTGCTGGGACACACATAACAAGACATGAAAGGGATAACTTGAGAATACAAGGGGCCAAGAAAGTATGACAGTGGGTTAAGAAAATCAAAATATGTTATATACATGTATGAAATTGTCAGAAATAGAAAAAGAAAAAAAGAACTGAACTGAAAAGAGAAGAAAAATGGCTTTTTAGGAGCCAGGCATGGCAGCTTACTGCTGCAACTCCAGTACTCAGGAGGAAACTAGGGCAAGATGACCACTGGGACTTTGAGGGTACCTGGGTGCTTGGCCAGCCTGAACTACAATGTAAAACCCTGGAGAAGGAGGGGGGACAATGGGAAGGAGAGAGAGAGAGAAAGAGACAGATGTTAGAATATGCTAATTTCCCATTTTATGTAATGTTTGCTTGTTCCCAGCCCAAAGGAACTGTTTCACCACAAACACTAGCCTGTGCATGGTTATGAAATACAAACACACTATATAATAAGACAGCAAGATGGTGATAATGTAATGTAAAGAAAAATGAATGCAAACTTCTGTATGTTGCATAATTATACCTCTGTCCTACTCTATACACATATACATTTTGGATTCACTATATTGAAGCAGTGGAATTATGGGTGATATTTTAAAATTTCATCCATGGCTAGTTAACACCTAAATTAAAGAAAATAAACTATCACAAGAGAAAATGTTATAGAAAAGCCTCATTCTTTAACCTTAGGAAAGATTTGATATGTGAAATCTCAGAGTAGTTTGACGCTTCTTTAGGTTTATTTTGGAGTAACTATCTATGCTATGCTATGTTGATTGATATTTGTAATATTATTTTAAGGGCATTACTTTTGATAGTTTTTCAAGAGTCTCATTGAGTGAATTATATTCATCTTGCTAAATATCATTTAGCTGCTAAAAATTATTTATAGGTCATCATGACATAGGAACATGGTATTGTAACAAAAGTCTGTTTAGTAGGAAGACAAAATATAATGTTATCTTAAAGTATGCATATGATTATAGTTATATATTTTTAAGACACATAGAAATAGTGAAGAAAAGAATTATATTAGACTGTTAAGATTAATTGGTTAGTGAAAAAATAGTGCTTTGAATATTTTTCTTTATTTTCAAAAGTTTTACAATAAGTAGGAATTATTTTAAAATGGAACACTATGAACTTCAGGTTGTTTTTAAAAAACAAAACAAATCACCAAGAACCTAAAGTAAGAAGCAAGAGAAGGCAGCCTCTCACTCAAGGGACCTAAGTATAGAGAAGGGTGTTGAGTTGGAATTTTCATTTCCTATCTACTAATGGTATAAAGTAGCAGAAAGACCATCCAATTTAAATGTGGTTGCCAAATTCCTCAAAGCCACATAAGTAGCTTTGGTTTTAGTTCCTAGAAGGTTGGACAAAAGGATATGCCCATGGTAAAATTTGAAGAATCTTCTCAAATAAAAATAGACTGTTGGGTTTGCTTTTTAAATGTAGTATAAATTCAGAGATCTTACAAAAACTAAAAAGAAACAATTATATCTGCTGTTTTTTCCATTTAAGGCCAATGGCAGAAATTTTATTTAGGAGTTACTTATGGCATCTGATAACCTGAAACAATCTAGGAAGTTTTCAAAATAAAGCATGCATGCCTGAGAATTTCACATGTTGACTCAATACGGTATGAAGTTTTCCTCCAGTTTGTGTCTGTCCTGATTTGTGCACTGAAAGAAATTTCATTTCAGAAATTTCTCTAGTCTTGGGCAAATAACACATTTGGTCATTGTCATGGTTTGATCCAATGTTGCTTTTAATAAAAGAAGAATGGGTGCTGGTCCTGAAGTTGGCCTGGGGCTTTTGCATCCGCACAGGCAGGGCTGGGCTGGAGCCCATGCGCACCTGGGGAGGTGGGGCTGGGCTGAGCTGTCCCTCTGTGGTGCTGGCTGGCTGCTGTTGGGCAGGAGCTTGCCTGGCTGGCTGGCACCAGAGCATGGGTGCGCTCCACGTTATAGCTCTGGAAGTGGCTGCGGAGTTCTGCTGACGAAGGTGGTGGTGGGCAGGGAGGGTACCGCTGGGAGGGAGGGAGGGAGCAGGTGTGCTCCGAGTAGCGGCAGCTCCAGCGGCAGACCCGGGCAGCGGTGGAGGCATGCCCATGGACCTGGAAAGCCGCGAGAGTGTTACAGCTCTTAAAAACATGGCTCATCTCTTCAGAGAGAATAATGGGCAGAGAGAGACCAGGGGGAAAGGCATGGAAAATAATCCCATTTATTGTAGAAACATCGTTGGTTAAATAGAAGTATAGGAGGAGGGAGAGGAAGGATTGGACAACGGAGATTGGCGGTAACCAGCGACCTGTGAATACCTGCTTTGCATGTAGACGTGAGCTTGGACACGTATCAGATGGTGAGGGCAGAGGAACTGCCACCTTCCAGGCACAGCTGGGGTGCGAAGCTGGCTTCATGTGGCTTGCTTAGGGAGGGTTAGGGCCAAGGGTGGAGATGGGGAAACGCCTAACGGGTTAGCCAGGGTTTCCGACCGTTCTCAAACACCTTTAACCCTTTGTGTCCCATTTAGCAATACCAACAATCCAGGTGTGCCCCACAAACAAATGAATGTGTTCTGGGTAATCGATCTTCAACTGATGGCAGTTTAGATTTTAAAAACTGAATGGAGCTGTGTTGTTGAGAGCGGACTTTTGGGGGTTATAAGCCAGCTTCCCCTTGCCAGTATTTGGCACACCTTCCTGCCGCTGTTTGCAGTGCTGTGGCAGAGGTGATGTCCAGCCCTCTGCTCATGCCATCGTTTCCCCTGCCAGAATGGAGTCTCCCCTCGAGTCCATAAGCCAAATAAACCCATTCCTCCACAAGCCGCTTTTATTTGGGTTCTTTCTACGCAGCAACAAGAAAGCTGACTGCAACAGTCATCTAAATCATCTTCTTTAGATTCTTTTCATTTTCATATATATATCCCATAATGAATTACATTATTTAGTCGGCAAACAATGAGTTGTTATCCCTAATTCCACAATGACCCACTCCCCATCCCCAATCAGCTGGATAGCCTCCTCCGTGGGCCATCTGGATCACTCCATGTGGCAGGGGACCATGGCTAGCCTAGTACTCAGCCTGGTCCTCCTGGCCCAAATGTGTTGTTACTGAGGGGTGCCATGCCTCTGATATTCTCCCCCACCATGGCTCTCACAATCTTTCTGCCTCCCCCCTTCTGCTCAGTTCCTTGAGTCGTGGCGGGTGAGTATTAAGGCTGCTTTAATGTTGTGAGTTTAGGGGTCTTTGTGTCGAAAATTGTTGGTTTCTGGTACCTGGCTTACCCTGTATTGATTGAATGGCTGTGGCTGTGGGTCCCTTGTTCATCCCGTCATTCTCTGCAGGGTTCCATATGGATCCTCCACGATATGACTGTGGTGGCTCATCTCTTGCCAGGTTCTCAGCTATCTGCCTACAGTCAGATGGTAGGATTAGATGGACCATAGCTCTCTTGCTGTATCCTGAAAAATACAAACACAATCTCCATCGGAGAGTGAGATCAGTAAAGGTTAATAAATTAGACACAATTCTGGATTACCTAGATTCTATTTTTAGCAGCCTCCCCATCAATCGCTCCCATAGTGCATCTTTTCTTGAGAGCCCAAGAGTACGGGATCCGGTGCCTATCACCCTGAATCCCCAGTTCCAGTCAAGGGCTCCCCTCACTAAGTGGAATATTTGGCCAAATCTAAAAGCTGTTGATTGTCTCCCCCAGGCCCAGGCTCCTCCATTGCACAAGTGCTCCTTTCTTGGTTTGCTGTTCTCTCCCAGTAGGAGGTGTGGACAGCCTACTCATGGCCGCAGACTGTTTCATGCCAGTGGTCTGTTTACTCCAGCTGTCGTTGTTCAGCTTCCCCTGGCAGCTTGTGTAGTGCCTTCCAGCACTGCACTAACTGCCATTTGGGGGCTGGTTACCATTCCAGACCTCGAAGGGTCTCTTGATGCTGATTGATGGCATTCTGTGGTTTCTTCAGCAACAGGGTTTTGCCTCAGGCCTGGGGAGGGCGTTCAAGAGCCTTGACAGAATTCTGTTTTGTTTTTGGAACCTCATGGGTCACTTTGGTCAATAGCTCAGTGAGGGAAGGAACTGGTGGCTGGGACCAGGGTTTGTCAGACTGATCAATTATTCACAGGCTTAGACTCTCTCCCCTGCTACTCATGGCCCCTCTTGCCAGTCAATGTCTACTACTTGCACAATAGGTTACAGTATGCTCGTGAGGATTTTATGTTTTTGAACCTAATTTGGTTTAGCCTCATGCTTGAGCCATTCCCCTCTCCCCACCCCTTGCCCCTCATTCATAATCTCTCACTTCTTTCTACTAGTCTGCATAGAGTTTACGGTTATCCTGGTTAAGGACCACATATGAGGGAGAGTATGTGGCGTTCAATTCTCTGTTCTTTTGAGTGTTTGCTTAGTAAGATCTGGGATGAAGCAGACTTGGTCAGGGTGAATTATAGTCTTGATGTGGGTTTGTATTCGGTTTGCTAGGATTTTGTTTAAGATTTTTGCATCCAAGTTCATCAGGAATATGGGTCTGTAGTTTTCTTTTCTTGTTACATCCTTGCCTGGTTTGGGAATTAGGGCGATGGTAGCTTCATAAAAGGAGTTTGGGAGCCTACCCTCTTTTTGTATGCCCCTGACAAGCTTCAAAAAGAGAGGTTTCAGTTGTATGATGAAGGTTGTTAGAATTCGGCTGAGAAACCATCTGGACCTGGGTTTTTCCATTTGGGGAGGTTCTTGATTACCGATTCAATCTCTGTGATTGTTATTGGATTGTTTAGGATCTTTACCTGCTCTGGTCTGAGCTTTGGTAGTTGGTAGGTGTCCAGGAATTTGTCCATTTCTTCCAGGTTCTCTAATTTTGTGGAGTATAGGTATTGGAAGTATGACCTGATGATGCTTCTGATTTCTTTGGGATCTATTGTGATCTTGCCCTTGTCATTTTTTATTTTGTTAATTTGGGCCTTCTCTGTTTTTTGTTTGATTAAATTGGCCAGGGGTTTGTCAATCTTAGTGACTTTTTTCAAAGAACCAACTCTTTGATTTGTCTATTTTTTCAATTGTTTTCTTTGTTTCCAAGTCATTAATCTCAGCTCTGATCTTAATTATTTCCTTGCATCTCAAGCTCCTAGGGTTGGATTTTTCTATCTGTTCTAATGACCTTAAGTGGGAGGATAGCTGGTTGATTTGAGACCTCTCTGTCCTCATTATGAAGGCATTTAGTGCAATGAATTTCCCCCTGAGGACTACCTTCATTGTGTCCTATAAATTCTGAAAGGTTGTGTCCTCACTATCATTTGTTTCTAGAAAATTCCATATTTCCTGTCTGATTTCTTGTTTGACCCATTCATTGTTCAGGAGTGAGTTGTTCAGTCGCCAATATCTATTGAAATTTTTGAATCCTCTTCCGTTGTTAATTTCTAGCTTTAATGTGTTGCGGTCTGATATGATGCAGGGGATTACATTGATCTTTCTGAATTTGTTGAGGGATGATTTATGACCCAGTATGTGGTCAATTTTGGAAAAGGTTCCATGCGGTGCTGGGAAGAATGTGTAATCTGTGTCCTTGGGGTGGAATGTTCTGGAGATGTCTGTTATCCCTAGCTTGTCTATGGTGCTATTTAGCAACTTTATTTCCCTGCTTGTCTTTTGTTTGGACGATCTGTCTAGTGATGACAGTCGAGTGTTAAATTCTCCTACTATGATGGTGTTGGCATCTATATCTGCTTTGCTTTTGAGTAATTTATGCTTACTGAACTGAGGGGCCCTTGCATTTGGTGCATACATATTTACTATAGTGATGTCTTCCTGTTGTATCGTTCCCTTGATGAGTAGGAAGTGGCCATCATCGTCCTTTTTTATTGCTGTTGGTTTAAAGTCTATTTTGTCAGATATTAGAGTAGCTAAACCCACTTTTTTATTATTCCCACATGAATGGAAAATTGTTTTCTACCCTTTTACTCTCAGTAGGTTGTTGTCTTTAGCAATAAGGTGTGTTTCTTGAAGGCAACAGATCGAAGGGTTCATTTTCCTGATTCAACCTGAGATCCTGTGTCTTTTTATAGGAGAGTTGAGTCCATTTACACTCAAAGTTATAACTGTGAGATTTGCTTTAAACCCTGCCATGTTGGAGAGAATATGGAGGTTGGTATCTGAGCTGTTGTTGTTATCTCTTTGGTGTTACCTTGCTTTTTCTCTGTTCCTTTCCTGAGGTTGGATATTGGTCTCATCTACGTGGGATATCTTGTGAAGTATCTTCTGAAGGTTTGGCTTTGTGTTCAAGTAATTGTAGAGCTGGTTAATTTCATGGAATACTTTCATTTCTCCATCAGTTATGATGGATAACTTTGCTGGGTACAGTAGTCTAGGTTGGAATCCATACTTCTTTAGGCCTAGGATCGCTTTGTTCCAAGCTCTCCTGGCTTTTAAAGTTTCACTGGAGAAGTCTGAGGTGACTCTGATGGGTTTTCCTTTATAAGTGATTTTCCTTTCTCTCATTGCTCTAAGGACTCTCTCTTTATCCTTAATGTTTGGCATTGTAACTAAGATATGTCTTGGGGTGTTCCTCCTTTGGTCCAATTTGTTTGGGGTCCTCCATATCTCTTTCAGAAGTACAGGGCTATCTCTTGCCAAATGTGGAAAGTTTTCTTGAATAATTCTGTTGAAAATATTTTCTACGCCCCCAGCTTGGTTTTTTTTCCTTCTGGGATCCCCATGATCCTGAGTCAGGTCTTTTTATGGCATCCCACATTTCCCTTGAGTGTTGTTCACTTGCTCTTTTGAATTTTGTCAAGTTTCTGATTTCTCGCAAATTCTCCTCTGTTTTGTCTTCCATGTCTGAGTTTCTGTTTTCCCAGTGGTTAGTAAGAGATTCTAGGGACATTCTTATTATTTCAATATGGTTTTTATTTTCTGCAACTTCTTTTTGGGTTGCTTCTATCATCCTGTTGAGATGTGTTTTCATTTCAAGGTTTGGTTTAATTACTTCTTCCTGACAGTCATTCTTATATTTGCAGATATCTTCAGTTAATTTGGAAAGCTGGTTTTTGATACCCTCAGTTTTCAGGTTTGTCTTTATTTCTGATATGTCTCTTCTGAAGTTCATCAGGTTCTCCTCAATTATATTAAGCCTGGTGGCAAAGCTAATAAGCTGACTTTGTACCCTTTCAATATGTTGGTCCATCTTTTCTTGCATGACTGACATTAAGTTCTCCTTTAGATCTCTGCCAGTATGATCGGGGTTTAGTGTTGTGTCTTCCTGGGCCTGCCTTTGCTCACTCTCTTCAGTGGTATCGCTGTTGCCATTTGGTGCAGTTTCTTCAGCTGGTGCTATATTCTTGCATTGAGGTCTGTCCATTTTGATTCCACTTGGGGTGATTGGTGAAATTCCTTTGATCTGATTACACTTTGCTAGTGTGTTCTGGGAGGACACTGGGCCCCACTGGTAGGGTTGGGAACTCACTTGTTTAATCTGTGTGTGTGCCCTCAGATCACTGGCTGGACTTTGGTGGTGATACTGGGGGTAATCTGTTAGGAAGGGTGTGAGGCTATGGGGATTTAGTAAGTGGAGGGGTTGGTGACAGGTCCTATGTAGCCTGATGGGGGGTGCAGGACACCTTGGAGACAAGGTAAGACAGGGAAGGGGTCAACTGCCTATCACTGGCCACCTACAGACTATATATTGCATGAGGAAAACACAGGAACCAGGTTGCGGTAGAACCACAGGAGCTGGCAGGCATGAAGGAGAACTGCAGAAACCTGAGCTTGAGGATACCTCAGTGACCAGTGTTTGGGGGATTACGCAGAGTCGGTGGGCAGGGATATCATGAGGTCTTGGGTTTGGGGGAGCTGCAGGGGTAGACAGGAGGGGAAACCGTGGGGGTCAGGGCTCAAGGAAGCTGCAGGGTTAGAAAGAATAGAAAAAAAGATAAAGAGAGAGGAAAAAAAAGAAGAAAAAAGAATTAAAAAAATTAAAAATTAAATAGGCACACAAGGGGGCGGGGCAGAGGGCAGGACAGACCCTTTTGGGAGATGTAGAGGCTAGGGGAGGGGCTGCAGGGAGGGGCTGCTTTTCCAGAGGGAAATAAAAATGAAAGAAAAAGAAAAAAACAACAGCTACAACAACAAAAAAGTTAAAAGGCAATAAACCAGCAAGGGGGCTGGGTGTGGCAGGGGGCGGGGCAGATCCACACGATGACACGGAGGCCAGGGGGAGGGGTTGCAGAGCATAAGCCCCTGGCGGTAGGAGAAGAAAAAGGAAAGAAAAGAAAGTTAAAAGGAAATAAACCAGCAAGGGGGCAGGGCAAGGCATGGTGGGGGCGGGGCAGACCCACACAGAGGCTGGGGGTGGGGTTCCGGAGGATAAACCCTGTGGACGGGTGGGATTAATAAAAATAAATAAATGAAAAGAGAAAGAAGGAAAAAAAGAAAGAAAAAAAGGTTGAAAAGGAGAGACCCCCCAAGGGCGGGGAGGGAAGGGAAAAATGGGAGGCGCAGGGGGCGGGAGGGACCCGGCAGAGGCCTCTGGAAAGCTGCAGGCAGCAGGCGGGCTGGGGCTGCCGGCTTGGGACGACTCACTGCCTCCTGCAAGTGCTGGTCCTCGTTGGTGTCTTGCAGTTGTGAGGATCCTGTGCCGGAAGGTGTCTGGAGCTCAGAGCATGGCCACAGCTGATGTCCATGACCTGGAGCCCTGCTGAAAACCCTGACCCTTGTTCCCCCACGGCCTGTGTGCTAGTCAGCCATCTTGAACCGGAAGCCTCTTTTTGTTTGCTTTTTTTTTTAAGCCAGGGCCTCACTCTATCCCAGACTGATGTGAAACTCAGTAGCCCCTGCTGGCCTCAAACTCACAGTGATGCTCCTACCTCAGCCTCCCATGGACTGAGATTAAAAGTGTGTGCCACCACACTCAGCTTTTCTTTAAATTCTTAACCAGGGCAAATAGTTGGATCCCTTTAGTAATGACACAAACATAGAAAAATAAAAATTAGACAGAATAAAGAGAATGTCTTTGAAGTGTATAAATCATCGGTGAGGAGCCCTGAGACCATTAAATGGTCATCTTGGAAAAAGGAAGTCCATATAGAATTTTCAATATAACTTTAGGAAAATTTCCCATTCCCAATAAACACTTTATTTCAGAGACTACAACAAGGTTTTGTGGGGTTTGAGTGTTTGAATATTCGATTTTCAACTGTTTGTACTGTGGCACCCTTAGGAGGCAGAGCCTTGCTGGAAGAAGAGTGTCACTTTGGTGACAGCCCACCCTGCTCAGTATTTTCTCTCCCTACTTTCTCCCGGCTGGCGTGGCAATGTGGTCTAGGCTCTCTGCTTCTGCCATGCTGTCCCTACATTAATGGAGGGTAGACCCTCTGGAACTGTAAGACAAATTAAACCATTTTCCTTTCATATGGTATTCTGGTCCAGCATTTTGTCCCAGCAACTAGAAAGTAACTAACACAGATTTCTTAGCTCCTCAGTATGCCTCTAAGCATGGGAAATATAGCCCAGTTGATAAAAACCTTCCTTGGAAGTAATCTAGCACTGTGGAGGTGGAGCTGAGAGGATCCCTGAGGCTCACTGACCAGTTTTTGAGCCAACTGGTGGGTTTAAGGCCAGTGAGAGAGCATGGCTCATAAAGGAGATGGACATTGTTGCTGAGGACAAGCACTCAGTGATGTCCTTTGAGCTTCACACACATGAACACACATGCGAGCAAGCCCTACACACACTCCTGGGCCAATACACATGCACAAAAAAAATGCCACAAGAAAAATATTTTTATCCAAAATTTAGGTCTAATATCCAACAATGTTGGATAACACTGATTATTATTCTTTGTCTTCAAATTGTCAATGCAGTGGTGAGATTATAAACCTAAAATTAATGCACATTGTCAATGCAATAGAAAGATTATAAACCTAAAATTTAGCACACAAAAGATTGTTTCACAAGTTCAGTAGAGAATTACCATGTTAGCAGTACTCATTGCATTTGCTGAAGTAGAACTGAGTGAACCTCATCCTGGCTTGTGTTGCCTTCTTCACGCTTTATTTTATATGATGCAGTTGGGAATTAGAAATAAGAAACCCCTGAGCACTAACAACGGGATGAGTGATTTTGTTACTTGTGGACTGATTCTTCCGATGAGGACACACTGAGTCTGAGCAATGGCAGGACATTAAACAAACCTCAGATAAGTGGAGAGAATGGCTTTTTGCCCTTTTCTGCATCAAATCATAGTGTGAGGCAAAGACTGACCAAACGAAAATGTTTTCCAATTCTTGTCCTAAGCAAGTTCATATTATTTTCCCAATGAAAATAAAACATTGTTAGTTTTACCTTTGTCAACTCTGCTGAAGAAGATTATATGGATGTTCTCAATGTTAGAAGTTCATAATACTCTTGACATTTATCTACAATAAGAAATTTGACTAAAGTTCTTCATAGCTTTGGCTATGCTGACCAGGACCTTATTAACTTTAACATCAGCTACTTACTAACTGGGCTCAGAGAACAATCTGCTGCTAAATCCACCTGTCATCCCAGCCGTGCAGAGGAAAGTCAAGGGATCCTTTGTCCAAGCAGAGATGACTGGTGTGTGGCCAGCTAGAAGTTGTATGTCACGGCTTACATCCTGGCTCTCAGGGCAAACTGCTTGAGATCAAATCCAAGCTTTTTTCTTATTATATATGAAATCACAGGCAAGATAATTTTAACTGAAAGCTTTAGTCCCTGTCCATAATAAGAACGCTGATTCTCTAGCGTCTGGGGCTTAGGTGAAGTGAGCAGAGCGTTCACCATACCGTGGAGAATGAGAGGTACATGTGTTCAGCCGGAACTGGGTGCTGGAGATGGTCTTCCTTCTCTATGCTCCAGCCAAGGGATTAGTTTAAGCTTTAAGTCTTGCTTCTTCCAACTACTAAAACTTACTAGAGCCCTGTGGTAGTTTGAAGGGTGTCCCCCAATCGATTCAAGAGTTTAGCCTTCCCTCTCCAACCAAGAGCATCACAATTTAGGACGTTCCAGTACATGACTGGTTGGTCCTAGTGCTTTGGGTCTATGACAAATGCATCATGTGGAGAGTGCATGGTGGAGCAATCGGTTTACCTCATGGCGGGAAGAGCCCAAGAGCGTCTCTGTCTCCCCATAGTGCCGTACTAGGGACAGACCTTCACCCAGTGGACTATGTGGAGGTATTTATGATATAAACCATAGTAATAATTAAATACCACAGGCATGGTTATACCCATTTTACAATATCTCTTAATATGGTCAAATCATTATAAAATTGCTCAGGGCATCAGATGCTCTGAGGAAACCCCCAGTGGCATGTCTTTAGGTGGAAGTATGTTACTTAAGGGCATAAGCTGTGTGGCTTCACTCTTTCATTCCTCCCCAAAGCTGGATGGCCTTCGTCAAGCTACCTAATTTTATTTTTCCTCAAAGGAGGCGATAACAGTTATTTTTGTAGGGTTTTGAAGACATTAGATAAAGTTATATGTGACCTTTAAGAAGAACTCAGAAACAAAACATGTACTATCAGTTAAGAGTTCTTACAGAGACATTGTGGCGCATTATGGTATCCATAAGCTGTTAGCAGGTTAAAGACAGAAAGCAAAACTTTATCAGTCATTTCAAGTCTTCGGAAAATTGAAGTTATGAAAAGACATAAAATCAAGCTTTTTGACATTTATTCTGCAATTTTGTTCCACTTTACAAATAAAGCACTATAATGCCAGTCCCGAGATTTCGAAAGCAAGGCCTTTTGACAGGCAATGAATCCTGTTCCTGTCATGTTTAGACACTATTCTCCCTACTCCCAATCCCATTTGCATATTCTTTCTGACTGGTAATGAGGCACGATTAATTCTTAGGTACATTTGTGGCTTTGGCAGAACAGTTTTTAAGTATCAATTCAGAATCTCTAGTCAATTCCTGATAAATATTTTCTGGAACATTTTGGGGTCCAGTATGACCACAGATTTTATCATCTATAGTTCTGTCTGGGTGATATAAAGTCTCCTATTTGATATCGCTGATTAAATGTGCAGGAGGGAAAACAAGCAAAGGTAGTAGGTAGGGAAGGCAGTGGACAAGCAGGATCCACACACCGGGTTCAGGGGTTCGTGGCCGGCACGGGACCCCAGCTGTGCTGCTCATGTTGTTTTCTGGTTCCTTTCCTTTTCTCTCTCTGGGGTTTAAGTACAAGGCATTGTTGCTTGCCCTTTTTTTCTTTGTTTTGGTTTCGCAGCTTTTATATCGTCTATATCAGATAATTTTAAAAAAAGATTTGATGTAGTGAATCACTTTTGAATTGTCCTTTCTTCCCCACTAGGTGCCAAGATCCACAGGTAAAAGGGGGAAACCACATTTTTTCCCACATAGTGTCAATCTTCTTGGTTATGAATTTATAAACCCTTAGAGGTAGACAAGAATGGGAAAAAATTTGAAGTTTACACATCCTAGATAAAATCCCTGGAGGGCTGAGCCGTCTCTCCAGCCTCCTTTCCCAGCTACACGAACGGACAGAATTTCCCCACATCTAAGACTTCAGAGGTTTGACAGAGGAGCCAATTCTATCATCTCTTCCACTCGGGGGGCAACGGTGACTGGAAGTGACTCACCCTCTGTCCACACCTCCAGGCCAGGGCTGGATGTGAGTCAAAGTCCTGCAGGGTAGAGCAGAGATTCCAAGGAGGGCAGTGATATGACCATGGCAATTTCCCATGGAAACAAAGGGACTTTGCAGGATTCTCGTCTATTGAATGACATGACATTTAAAGCAAAATTGGTTCTTCCTTTCTTTAGAGAAGTTACCCTCCAAGGTCGACGGGTTAAGTGATGTGAACCAAGTTCTTTCAAGGGTTGGCTATTCTGGTTATTTACAGTGTTTGGAGGGGCTTGTTAAAAAAGCCACCAGAGTGAGGCTGCTGTGACTCACCACAAAGGTCAGGGGAAAGCATCCCCTCCCCTCCCTCAGAAGGGCATAAATGGCTGTATATTCTCCTGCTTTTAACTCTTTTGGAAACATTCCGAACTGAATACAACTGATGAAAGTTTAATAACGTCTACCTGTTGTCCAGGTTGCTGCCTCAGTAGACAATGCACCCACATTTAAAATTTTTAAAACCATTTATTTAGCAAGTATTTTAAAAGAGGTTGTTTTGAAAAAGAAATTTCTTACTTAGAAATTGTTCAACTATGAAAAACTCAATAAAAATCGTTAGCATAACACTAATTTTAAAAAGTTGAATTCTAAACTGAGAACCATTAGATTGAGAAGTATCCTGAATTTAATACCACTTCACTTTCTTAAAACAACATAGTCTTTTTATAAGTCACTTCAAACTCAAACACTATTTTCTTACCACAAAGTAAGGAAATGCAAGGCATATTGTTGTAGAAATATCCCGTAATAAACAAAGCCTTTGCAGCAAGAGGAGAGGGAAATTTAATTTTCACCTGGGCGGGCCTGGGGGTCCAAGCATAAATGAAGTATTGGCCATGAACCCCAGTTACAAAGATATTTTATAGTCTGTACAGAGTAGGGTATGTGACATTATGCAAATTACCATTATCTAGTACTTCACACATTTACAATAGGTCTCAGGAAATTCAGATATTCTCCCCAGGTATTCTCCAGCCTTGTCTCTCCTAATTTCCTTATTACAGTTAAAGCAATTACTTCTTTTGTCTCACTGAACTTCAAAGCGCTGGTAGTTTCTCACCCCATGGCCATCTATGGCCTGAGGAATGTAACAATGAATATAGGGGAGGGGGCAGTGAGCTCACACTCATTTTGCTACAACAATATTGTATTAGGCATAAATAACTATGGAAAAGAACAAAAAGAGTTCACTCTAAAAATGTCCTGTTCACCCTTTTCCATCCTAGGATCCACAATCTCCCCCACAAAGAGTTAGGAACGTGACAAATGTCTCGTTATCATATTCAAATGTAATGTATTTAAAATAACTTGGCTTTTTAGACAATTAATTTTGACCAAGCACCTCTTCCTCTTTTCTGAGGACATACTTAGTTTATAGGGAGCAGGTAATGCACATTCTGCACACACTCAGATTCCTGGCTGGCACCAATGCAGGTCAGGCCATCTTAGCTGGCTGCTTATTCATCGGTGGGGTCATTGTTCTTTTCAAGCCCGCCCAGACCAACGAGATGAATCCACATCCAGCTGAAATAATTGTCCTCATCTCTTCCACACTGACCCAAGCAACCATTTCCACATGCTTTTCCTGATCCAGTCAATTTGTGCTGTTTATTTCACGTCTATATTGCATTTAACTCTCACAAAGCTCAGTGAATGAAATATTATCTCTATTTTACAGATGAGGAAGCAGGCTTAGGAAGATTAAAAAACTTGCCCATGAGCAGAAAATTAACACTTATCATCTGGATTTGAATCCAAGTCTGTTTGGCTCTAAGCCAAATTCCTACTTCACCCAAATGAATTAATTTTTGTCCAGATTCTCCCCTTCATTCTAGCCCAATTTACAGAGAAAGTATGATATGCCACCCCAGAAATCCTAAACTTTACATTTCTTAATGAACTACATATTTTATCTCATGGATTTATAATGTTTAGTAACATAGCAATAAAATACAATACATAATAAGTAGCCATTGACGGATATCCAATTTTCCCCCTGTTTTTTTGGAACTAGTGTCAAGAGTGCTCTGATTAGTATTGTTGGACAGTGACTTGTGATATGTATCTGCCAAAGAAGAATTAATATAGCAAGCTTGAATTGCTGTTCTTCGAGATGCCTGCTTGCAAGCTGGGCCCATGGCACACAACGTAATCCCTTTTGTAACTAATAATAGCTGACATTTATTGAGAAGTGACCAGGCACTAAGTGTTTTATCTCTACCTTATTTTCTTTGAATTCACTTCAAAACTTCTTACATATTGCTTGTCTTTGTTATACGAGGACTCAAACCCAGAATCACATCACGAATGTTAGCAACACGGAGCTACATCCTCCTCAGCCCTATACTTTCATTTTTAAATTAATGAACTATTTTGCACACTCAAAGTTATGCATATGTACTTAGATACATGCATACACCATGTCCCCGAACACTGTTCTTTGCGTTTTTAGTTCCCCTACCCTGCTCACAGGAAATTGTTTGATGTTATGTGTCCCTTGCCTCTGTCTCTGGCTGCGTTTCTTTATCGCTCTTCACTCATTGCAGTTCAGTTCCCTTGTGTCTCCTGTCTGACCCATCCTGTTCATAGAATTTGACAGGCTATATTTTCATCTACAATGCATTAGTTTCTCCTGTAATGTTGGGAGTTCTAAAACCCCCATCATTGTTGCATGAGAAAGC
This sequence comes from Zapus hudsonius, assembly GCA_004024765.1. Lineage (NCBI taxonomy): Eukaryota > Metazoa > Chordata > Mammalia > Rodentia > Dipodidae > Zapus > Zapus hudsonius. The sequence goes on along the minus strand of PVHP010015849.1, from coordinate 11,364 downwards.
CAAGGCAAATGACCACATAGGGTAGATCCATGGGAAACGTCCTTTTTTATGTAGTTAACTGCAGTTTCTTCAATCAACACTGAGTCACCTGTTTGTGCTTTCAAATTTCTACATACGTGAAGTGGAAACAAAACTTTTTGACACAAAACGGCAGGGATATGTAAAACCGTGTGCCACAGAAAAACTGGCTTTGGCCCAGGGGCTGTAGTTGGCTGTCACTATGATCAGTGCCCAAGCAGTGGAGGTGGACGCCGCACATAGATCTGCTTTAGGACTAGCAGTACAGTTTCCCATGTATAACCAGTACAGCCTCTGAGTCTAACTCTATGCACTTCCCGATCCCTTAACAATACATAGGGAAAGAAGAAACTTCCAAGGGGATGACTCCCCATCTGCATATAAGTTAAATTCTCCAGGCTCTGAGGGCAGGCCATTTCTTAGCCCCTCACATGAATTTCCAGTGCCAACAAGAGCTAACGGTGGGTTCTAATGTTGCAACAACAGCAGCAGCAGATCAAGGCTGTGCAGCTGGGAAAATCACCTACTGTGAACAGATGGGACAAGAGTTTGCCTTGGTTCTGGCTCTGTTCCCGCTCTGTCTACCCAGCTGGTAACTTAAAAAGATTTTGCCTAAAACATTCTTTCAACATGTTCACACAAAATTAAAAATTATATACACTTTTACAGCTATTGTAATTCGATTCATATATAACCTCGCTTCCTTCTTAAAGCAACTTTGTGAAATAGATAAGTGTTAGGTTCACTCTCCCATTGCAGAAGTGGTTGGGATTCAGGGCTGATCGGCCTGGTAGAGAGCACTGTGTGCTAGTAGCTGATGCTCCATGACACTGGGATGTTAGGGTTCATTCATGGGTTTTCCTCACTATCTCCGATTCAATTAAAAAGATATTGTATTTCATTCAATATGATTTATTGCATATTACCAGGTACTGCCTTTACATCGTTCTTCACATTTGTGATTGCAGCCTGAATATTATACAATAAAAATTCTCTTGGAAAATGCTATTTTGAGTCTTACAGTCAAGCCACCCCCATCATAAGCAGTAATACTGAATTCTTTCGTACTAAACAATGTGTGCTGGAGCAGGTTGTCGAGACACAAAAGAAATGGCCCATCTCGCTGAGTTTCAGCAACCTTCCCCAGGGAATAAGAGCACGGTAGAGCCTCCTCACCTGTTAGAGTTTCTGGCATGTGTGTTTGCAGCTAGCAGAATTCCCACGTTTTCACTAGAGTACTAACCTAGGTACTATGCTGAGGGATGTGAGCGGTTGTTAACTTGTTACAATTATTAAGGTCCTGAATAATTTGAGTTTAAGCTAGAAAAATTATGGATGGGCCTGACTAACTCAATAAAGCAGGGGAACACGTGGCCTATGGAAGCTGAGCTTTTTCCTGTGGAGAACCAATCCGAAAATGGTGGGGAGACTTGCACTGTAAAGAACCAGATTCTGTCACCAACCAAGGAGCCTGGAGAATGACTCCCAGGACTCAGATGAGATCCCGCTCTGTACGGCACCTCGACTTCAGTTATAATTATAACCACCAAGGCTTACATCCACTTTCTGACACTTTAAACGGGGAGCCCAGCTGACTTGTACACAAATTTCTGACACATGGAAGCAGTTAATAAATTTTGTTGTTAAATTTTGGCTGAATTTGTGTTAGACAACAGTATAAATCTAACATACTTTCATGTGGGGAGAAATAAACCTTTTCTTCCTATGTATATACATTCATTAATTTTACATCACATGTTGTATGCCACCCAGCCCTCCTCAGGAAAGCGGAATTCACCCAAGAACTCACGAGTCACACTAAGCTTACTGTCCCCATTACCACCTTCTTCGTGGTTTTCCAGTCGGAAATGCAGTCTGGGTTCAAAACGCGCCAACTGCCAACTCACGCAGCTTGCTTCAGAAACTCTCCTATTTCCTGGCGAGATTTTGCCTCCTGATTCTAAGCCTGCTCTCGAAACACGTTGGGACTTGACACTAACACTTTCTTAATTCTCCCAACCCACTGATCAGGGGACTTGGGATGCATTGCTGATTACTGGTAGTGTTTCACCCATTTCAGGAGAAATTGTATTGGCAACAGCACTGTAACCCCAAGTTGCAGAACATGACTTCAGAAGGCATTGTGCATAGTGGAGAAATGTGAGAACAGGGTGAACAGAGTAAAAATGCCAAATAATGCTAATTCCAAAGTTTGTATATTTTGCAGTTTCCATTGGTTTTTCTATTTCCAAATGGCTTTCTTCATCAGTGTTTAATGTCATTAAAGATTAAGACAAAGAACACACAAACTTTGATTTTTTTTTCAGGTACAGATTTGCTCTAGCCCAGGCTGACCTGGAATTCACTATATATTCTCAGGGTGGCTTTGAACTTACGATCTTCCTAACTCTGCCTCCTGACTGCTGGAATTAAAGGCATGTGCCACCATGCCCAGCACAAACTTTGATTTTGTTTAACATTATCAAATATATTACAATTTTGAAATATTATCCTTCAAAGAAAATTATATCACTTTCTCAGTGGGGAATTTTCACTTTTCATTTATGCCTTTTTTTCTGAATTTTAGGATCCAGTCATAAAGTCCATATGGTGAAATTCATTATCATTATATAATTTATGGTTATATTTTAATTACTTATTATTAGATTTATAAGAAAGTATGAACTTTTTAACCAAGTGCAGCCATAATAATGAATGATCTACATAATATTATATTTTCATTATCATTTTATAGAATTATAACTACCAAGGCTTACATCCACCAGTTTTAATTGCATTATGCAAATTCTATGGTTTCTGACTATTTTTAAGTTATCTAACATTTTGGGTGTGAGAATTAATTTTTAGTTAAAATGAAAATGAAGATAAAATTTTATGTTAAAATAAGACATTTTACCAAATAATCCATGGATATTTTTCATGGTAAGCAACCTCAGATTTTCTATTAAAAGTCCTCCTAACATATATTGAAGAAATGTATGGTTTTATATTGTCAGTTCTTCATTTCATGTTGATATGCTGTAATTGCTTAGCACTAGTAGCAAAGGGACCAAATATATTTTTGTAGATGAAGCTTTTGGAGCTAAGATATCATTTCTGGTACAAATAATCATTTTGTAGTATTTTATTTGAATGGATGGTAATAATATGAATATGTTTATTAGAAATAAGTAACTTTGAAAGTTAACATTGTACTTTTTTAATGTTAAAATAATTCTTAGTGGCCAGCCAACATTTAAATATACTTACACATTACAAAGTCAAAACTGAATAAATCTTCATATGAGCTCTTTTAAGAAAAATCAGTATTTAGCTTAGTGTGGTGATGCATACCTTTAATATGAGCACTTGGGAGGCAGAGGTAGGAGAATCGCTGTGAGTTCAAGGCCACCCTTAGACTACTTAGTGAATTCCTGGTCAGCTTGGTCTAGAGTGAGACCCTATCTTGAAAAACCAAGAAAAAAATCAATATTTAAAAAGATTTTTATACCTTAATATTTTATCATATTCTTATAATAAAGCTCACGTTTTCATTTGATTATTTTTGAGCTGAGCATACCTACAGGCAACAAGTGTCCAAGAATGGAAGGTGTCAGACTGGAAGGTGATCTGACTTGTCCTGCCTTCGGTCATGCCTAAACAATCCGTGACCACTAGCACATACTACACATTTCTACCACCCGGAAATAAAACTGCAGGCGACATTAACTCAACGTGTGCATATCGGCCACAGAAATTGTTTCTACACTGTTTGTAGAAACTAGTATGAAGAAGCTCAGGCTTCCCCTCTAGCATCATGACATATATTTATATTTTCTGTTGATGAATAAACAGAAATAGCAAATAATTGTGATTTCTCAAATTCATTTAGCCTGTAGTTGATCTAGAATTGTGATTTCAGATTTTCTGGCTTTATGTTTTTTTTAGTCATTTCACATATCACAGAAATATTCTGATATTTCTTAATAAGACGTGAACGTTGTGGATACATGATGAGAATAATTGAATGCCTTTATTTTTCGTTATGTTTCTAATATCAATAATTCAGGAAGCTTGGAAACATTTCTGGGAATCTGTTTTCTACCCATTTTTCTTAATTACAGCAGATCTGGAGGAATCGAGCGTTCCAGAAAGAAGCTCCTGGGCAAAGAGTGGTTTATGGAAACTTCAATCAGAGGAAAGCACTGAGGTCAGAAGCCATAACCAGGACATTTATGTTTTCTGAATCTGTACAGAACCACGAAATCCTCAAGTATTTCCCATTTCCCTCTTTTTCTCGCACATCACTAGTATATGTCCTTCAGGCCCTTGCCTGTTTTCTACTTCCTGCGGAGCCTAGTTCTGCCCTCATCTGTGGAACCAGTTTCTCCTGGGACGGAAAAGGGCTCCCTTTTCACAGGCACATTGCTTCAGTGCATTTCTTTGTATACTACTTAGTTTGGGTTGAAGGAAATACTAAGATGAAAATGCTTTTTAAAAATGTTATTCCTACGTTCCAATTTCAAAACTATTCTCAGTAATAGACAAACGGTTGGTTTTTCAAGCTGCCTCCACGAGTGTAGGTTGATTGAAAAGCTTGGCGTGCTGAGGACACACATCTTGTCTGAGAATTTTACCTGCCTTAGTATCTGAATTATGATGATTGCTTTAATTTTAGAAGGAAAACATCTATGGCTCTTGTTGCAAACCTCACTTTTCCAAGAGTAAGGGATTCCCTCATATCACTCCCAGACAAGACCACTCTTGACAGCAAATAATTAAATAATCACTTTTTGATACTGAAAATGAGCTTGAAATTTACAAAAATTCACTGAAAGCATCAATTTTCAACAGATATCCTGATTTACTTTTAGGTTAGTGTTTCTTTTTCATGGGAGGGGGTGGTAAGGGGAATCTACATCATTTGAACTCTATACTGTTTCATTACTCAACAACATATGAACAAAACAAGATAAAATTTAAACAATTCTAGCCAGTAAGTACAGGGGATTTACTAAATCACCTTCTGCCTTCCTGTATTTTGATTTTTCATTGACAAGGAAGGAAGGAAGGAAGGAGGGAGGGAGGGAGGGAGGGAGGGAGGGAGGGAGGAGAAATACACAGGGAGTTATAGCTATTTTTAACTTTGAGAAATAACAGGTAAGATAATCATTTGACCCAAACTGATGAGATTGCTAACATGATGATGTAAAAAAAATCAATGCAATTAGGTTGTAAATGGACAAAAACCATGAAGTTACATATTTTTTGTTGGTGACATAGAGTAACTGGCAATGATAAAATAAGTTCATGTGTAGAAATCTTGAGAATATTGTGAATCATTGTGACTCTTTCCTACTACATCAATTCGCTGTCCGGCCCTTATGTGGCCATCTTCATTCTGGAGATTAAATTGCTCCCGGGAGTCTATGCCACAGAGCCGAGGGCAGCAGAGGACCGGAAGTATCTATTTCATCATTTTGGTGAGTAAGTACTTTAAAGGAGACCATTCCCACTGAAGGCAAAGGGAAGCTCTGGGTTTGATCTGGCTTTAGAATATTGGAGAATGCTAAATTTTTGTGCTCAGCACATAACATGGGGAAGGAAACCCCAGCCACTTCCCCCAGGAAGATGATTGTGTCATGTCTCATTACCTAAGACTCTGATGGAAAGGGTTTTTAGCTTGAGGGCACTCCGGAGCCCTCACTTCACATCCACATCATAGAGACCCTTTTCCCACTCAGCAGAGGTATGTCCATGAGGTAGCAAAATGAAAACAAGAATAAATTTATGTTATTTTACATTTTAGGCAAGATGCTTACCTAATAGAGTAGGGATATAATAGCTTGGTTTAACAATTCACTATCAGCAAATTTCTCCATTCTCAATATTTTTTTCTCATTGCCACCCTGGGCTCACATTGGTTTGGAGCAATATATATATATATATATATATATATATATATATATATATATATATATTAGATTCTTAAAAAGACGCAACTGATGAATGAAGAAACTAAAAGTTGCCTACAGTTTTATTGACTCCTCTACAGGAATATATCATAAATTCTTGCAGCTTTCCCCCTACATGTTTTATATATATATTTATATAAGTGCAGGAGAATTTTTCTACATACACAGTTAGGTTTATTGGAAATACATTGTAAGCTTGCTTTAAGACTGTAAGAAATGTATTTATAGAAACCATCTTTTAGGTTTTTAATCAATACTTTGATCACCAAACAATGAGCTGAAACTCAGATGCAGCCTTTCAGGAAACTGCAAAGGATGGGTGGAGGAAGATGGATAGCAGTCATGTTTCACCTGTCACTAACTTCTAACCCTAACATAGTATGTATCATTTTTTTCTGCACAAACTTCTACAAAGGTTAAGGTATAAGACAAAGTCAAGTGGTGTGACCATGTTGCTATTCTTAGAAGAAATAAATAGGGGAAATAAATATTGAGTGCTTAGGCCAAGTGTCAGGCAAAGTACTGAACATTTTGTAAACAGTGTCTCATTCAGATCTGATATCTTTGGGTATAAAGGAGTTTTATGACTTCTGTTTCCATAAATTGGACAATGATGGTATATGTTCAAATTCTTATAACTGAAGGCAGGGAAAAATAGAGAATTAGCAATACTTAAATTCATTGTTGAAATTTTATAGATACTGCTGTTTCCTGGAGTGGCCCCTGCCATCCATGATCAACTGGACCACAGACTTCACCATCCGGGTCAATAATGAGCCTATAGGATGGTCTCCTCTGAGTCATTTGCGCACAAAGACTCCAAGGCAGCTGAGAACGCCCATGCTCTGAGCACTGCAGAGACAGGATCTGGTACAAGGTTCTGATGTCACAGAAGTGCTTCTGGATGCTAAGTTCAGTGCGGTGTTGCATCCTTAGGAGCCCCAAATTTAGGTGGCTGAGGCACAATTGCAACTTCCAGAAAAACCAAACCAAACCAAGAACTGCAAAAGAAATATCGAGGATATTTCTGCTCCGGGGTGGTGACAGACACCATAATAGCACCAGTGGCAAGTCCAGATGGGCAGAGAACTCTGATGAGGACAACTTCATCTTGACGTGTACAGGTCCCAGCATCTTGTCCAGGGCAAAAGATAAACTTAACACAATAGGTTTCCAGTCTTTCCCATGTGCTGACAAGAGCATGTGAGAGGTTGTGGGCAGGCATGGGGCCTTCTAGAAGGTGAAAAACAGTGGGTGGAACGGTGAGACCAGCAGGAAGATCAGCACTGCCAAGTGGGAAGACTTTCATTCAGTTGGTGTTTAACTCAACCCCAAGACCAGTTCTTTTGTGGCTCAGAAGAGCCCTCCTCCATCCCCACCGGTCTGCTTCTGTTGCAATTCTTTGCATTCTATATGTTCTGTATGCCTCTCTACGTCTAGCTGTATTGCAGAGTGAGTTCATGATGATAAAATAAAATCTTTTCCCACTAGTTTTTGAGCATGGAGCCACGGCGTTAGTATTAACATTTTAATACTATTAAAATGGGTAGATTTTTTGCCTTATAAACATACAGTATAATTTTAATTTACATATGATACATTTTGTATGTCACCATATCAAGATTGCTTGGTGCCTGCCACTGTCCACTGTGGAAGTGTTCTGGCTTCTGATCTACGGGTAACTCTGTAAAGTATAATGGGATCTGCTATGGACTTCCAGCACAAGTCATCTCTACACAAAGCGGCCTGAGATTCATGCAGATTAAAGAACATGCAAGTTTGATGCGGTGTGACAAGTTGAAAACTCTTGAGCAGCTAATGTTGAAAAAGTAGTTTTCTGCTTGAGCTCTGTTTTCAGTGGCCACTTTCCTGTGAGGTCCAGGGAAAATTGTCTGAAAACACACTGTTGCTCTTGTTTGTGATGTCAATGTGTCTTCTTACTACAGTATGGGAAAACTGTTGTGTGTCATGAGGCTAGCACACTCGAGTAAGAGGATTATTTTACAGGAGTACTTGTTTTGATTAAAGTTAACTTCGACCCAAGAATAACTTAGGTACTCGGGCTGTATTGTTGGCTAACACCTGGCCTCTGATCTTCCCAGTTCTCTCAACCTCATGACACACTTCTATCATGGAGTGATTGTTAAGAGAACAGACTCTGAATCAGCTAGTAGAGGTTTTAAGTCTTAGTTCTGGTATTTTGGGTAAGGAATTTAACATCTCTGGGCTTCATTTTCTCCACTGCTAAAAATGTAATAACAATCACACCAGATTTATAGGTAAAGTCAATACACATGAAACTTTCAGCATAACGTATTGCTCAAAGAATGAAACCCTTAATAAATTCGTTAAGTGGAGGCAAGCATGAAGAAGAGAGAAACAAGTAAGTGAAATCAGACACTTGGGTAAGGCTACATAGTTTCTGAACTGAAGTCAGACAAGCCGTCCTTATTTCAGCCTTTTATGTAATAGACTGCTTTGCTGTCTTAATTAAATGCATGTGTGTATAGGCAGAAGTTGACTTTTAAATGTGATGTTTGTCAACAAATGTAATTATTGGGCGTGCACGGTGCGTCGGACAGAGGAGTGAGGCAACGGAGCTCCATTCTGTAAGAGGGCTCAGCAAGAACTCAGGGTGGTGTGCATGCCCAGTGTTGACAGACACAGACACACAAGTGTGCATCTTTCAGATGTGTGCATTGTTCAGAATATGCCCTCTCTCAAGGGAGACCTTAACCTCTGCACATATTTTGCTTCCTGTTCCAATTCCATCACAAGAGACATTCACTCAGAAACTGTTTCCTAGTTTTCAAAAGAAATAAGCATGGTTCCTGACCCCGCAGAGTTATTTAAGTTTGTAAAGATTCCGCATGGATTGTCTTAAGCACAGAGCCTGCACTGAGTTTTGTTTTGTGTGCACACGTGTATAATGTCTGTGATATAATGTGTGTCATGCACAGGCGTGTAGGGCCAGCAGGACTAGTTAGTGTCTTCCTCTGTTATTCATTTTCTTGATTTCCTTGAGACAAAATCTTTCATTGAATTTACAGCTGTCATTTGGGGGGTCAGACTGGCTGCCCAGCAAGCCCAACGATTCTCTAGTCTCTGCCCCCTACAGGATGGGGTTACCACCACACTAAGACATGCCCAGGGTTTTCTGTGAGTGCTGGGGATCCACTCAGAAGGTCTCAGGCCCTTGCAGATCTCTTACCTGCTCAGCAATCTTCCCAACCGCACAAGTTCTTGACAGATGTTAACTGTCTTCTTTTCTTCATAGCTCTCTGACTTTTTCCCTAACACGTCTTTCTGCTTACTTATTTCCCACTATTAGAAGTATGTTCTCGGGGGGGGGGGGGACCTGCAGCAGTGCTGGTCACAAAGCAGGGCATTCCTAAAGCCTGACGACATTAACCGCAAAGGAAAAGATAAGAAACTGACCTTGGCACAGACAGGAAACAGACTGTATTACGAATGTCTCCCGTGGACCTCTGGGCTCATCACTAATCACCATTTGTTTAAAAGGAGCACTTGCTCCGAAGAAGCCAGCTTGAGAAATAATTCTGAGAGTGTGCAAGCTGCTTCACGAGTCTTTCACTTCAATACACTTGCGTCAACACCCCTGTCTTTGTTCCGAATTCAAACCAACTTCCATTCCCCAAACCTCTGTGACCATCATAGGCCTGCCACTGAGGTTTTGTGTCAGAGTTCCCAGAGTCATGCTCCACTCCCACACTGGATTAGGTTCATCCACTTCAGTGAAATTCCTTCAGACTGTGCATAGAGAACCCTGCCAATTGCTTTAGAACCATTAAATGAGTTTATCCACAAGACAATTGCACCAGAGACTGACACACAGCAAGAGCTTCATGAATGTCCCTCCTTGTTGATATCATCTGTTTACTAAGGAGGATTAATGAAGGATCTATTGTGTGTCTTTAGCTACTCAGGCCCAAATCTACAAAAGTGAACTCAACAAGGCACTGAGTGAGGGGTGGGGGAGGAGTTCAGAGACTGGACCGTGCTTCTATGGATGGTGCAGACTACACTCCTGCTGAGGACAGGCCCATATGCTTTGTTTAGCACTGGTTTTCCAGTATTTTATGAAGTGAGGAATGGAAACTTGGTTCAGGTCAGTGGACTATGTAAGGAATTCATGAGAAGGGGCGCAGCTAAATCTGGACACTACGGGTTCTAGATTTAGGGAGACGCAATGCAAGCTCAACAGTTGGTAGGTTCTGCGTTCACGTGGCAACACTCTGGCCAGAGTACACATGTGTTGGTGTGAAGGAAGAGCTTATACGTGCATGATGTATACATACCTGATGCTTATACATACATGAAGTATGTATGAACATACATCTCTGTACTTGGGAGGTGACATGGAAGGCAAAAGCTTCCTTTGTGCATTTATGAGGCAAATCTAGGCTTCTGTGTGAACCTCAGTGTGGGATTCTAGGACAGATGAGTATTGACTTCAGTCCCTAGGTGAGGCATAAACCTGGAGTTGGTTGGCTGAGAGACAGAGCATTCATTAAGAATAATCTGGGCCAGGCTTGGTGGTGCACGTCTTTAATCCCAGCACTGGGAGGCAGAGGTAGGAGGATTACTGTGAGTTCAAGGCCAGCCTGAGACTGCAGAGTGAATTCCAGGTGAGTCTGGACTATAGAGAGACCCTACCTTGAAAAACAAGACAAAACAAAACAAAATTGCAAAGCAACATCTAGGATTGTATGCTTGTTTGTAATTCAGTTTAACCACATCTGAGACAAATTACTATCGAGCAAAAAGTAACGTCTAGGGTGTAGTATATGAGCTAAGGATGGGTCTATGGAGCTCTGTAATCGTCAATGGGATGATCTCCCACCCCGTGTGTGTGCGTGTGCGTGTGTGCGTGTGCGTGTGCGTGTGTGCGTGTGCGTGTGGTGGGGGAAGAGTGATGTGATGTGCAACCTAGTTCAGAAGTTGATTATGTGAGAGGTTCAGTTCTGTGAGGTAGATTGTGGAACTGAGTGTAATTTCGAGATAACTGAAAGGTTAGCTGTGTGCTAATTTGGGTCTGTATAAGTCTGAGGACTTCACTTAAGATGCAGACACATCTGGGTCAATCAGGAGGAAAAAGGCGTGTGTGTGAGGCTGAGGAGTTCATGGTGCAGGGTGAGCCGCGTTCTTCAGCGGGCAGAGGTCAAGACACTTGAATTGGGCGGAAGGGTGAAAGCCGTCCTGAGTGCGTTGTGTGCCTGCCGCCAAATTTGGATTTGGGCTTCTGACGGGCACAGAGGAAGCTGGGCAGGAACCTCGGCAAGGGGAGGCTGGGGCTGGGAGGAGGACATGGAGGAGGAGGAGGAGGAGAAGGAGGGGGAGGAGGGAGAGG
>PVHP010015848.1:0-36786 GCA_004024765.1 Zapus hudsonius | reverse complement strand
CCCCCGTACCCCGCTTGCAAATCAATAAATAAAAAATTTTTTAAATAAAGGAAAATTGTGTCCTCAGTCAATCTCAGGAAAATACCATATAAGCAGTCTGTGATGGCACATGCTAGCTACTCAGGAGACTGAGGCAGGGAAATCTCTGGAGTTCAGGGGTTCAAGGCCAGCCTAGGTGACAGAGTAAGATTCTATCTGAAAAACCCCCAAACCAAATGTGTACATAACTACTTTTACGATGCAAGGTTCTGTGGCTTGAAGTGTATTCACATTGTTCTAAAACCATCTTCTCCGTCTAGTTCTAGAACTTTCTTCATCTTGCAAAAACAGAACTCACCAAACGATTCCTCACTGCCTCTTTCCCTCAGCAACTACCCATCTGCTTTCTGCCTCTATGACTTTGATTATTCTAAGTACTTTAAATGAGTTTTGAAACTTTTGTGTTTGGTTTGTTTCATTTAGTACAATGTCTTCAAGTTTTACTCATGGGTACCCCACTCAAAATCAAACTTTTATTAGCAAATAAAGTTGGTTAAAATCTCCAGAATGTAGAACAACAGGTCAAAAATAAAAATATACATATTGGAGCTGGGCATGGTGGCACACACTTTTGATCTCAGCATTTGGAAGTCAGAGGTAGGAGGATCACTGTGAGTTTGAGACCAGCCTGAGGCTACAAATGGCTGGGAAGCTAGCTCAGTGGTTAAAGACACTTCCTTGCAAAGCCTGAAGGCCTGGGTTCAATCTCCCAGCTGCCCAAATAAGTTATTCGAACAAGGACCTGGTGTGTGCAACAGCAAGAAATCCTGGCACACCCATAGACACACATGCATAATAAATACGTAAAAAAATAAATAAAATAAAAATACTTTATTAAAAGACTGTTTTAAGAAGTTCAATATCCAACCAGCCTGCGAACCAGCCTGCGTTTTAGAAAGAAGACAGAGAAACGCAAAGGAGCAGAGGGTACCAGAAAAGTCAAGAGAACTTCAAAAAGCCATGGGCTGATGTGTGGAAGCCCCATTCATTGTATGAGGACTGGGGAACAAGCAGTACAGTCCTGCCACGTGGCTCTGGGGACCTTGGGAGAGAGACAGAAACCAAATGTGTCTAAATTAAAACTAGGAAGAACATATGGTCATAGATGGACTTTCAGAGTCAGGATGTGGAAACTCAGGAGACAAGAGGCAGAACATGGGCTGTGTGGCCAGAGTTAGCATGGAAGGTTGGAGAGAGAAAAGAAAGGAGAGGGTTTGAGGAGGGGGTGTACTGTGCACACCCCAAGGGGCGCTGGGGTGGGGGCTCTGTCCTCAGTGTGGGTGACAGACCTGAGGGCTGGATTTGTGGCTGCGCAGACATCTACATGGACCCATTTCCCACGTGTGAGTGGCGCTGTGACACATGCCTGAAGGTCTGAGGGAGGAAGGAGCCCCAGGCATCCGATTTGCTTCTTAGTGACTCTTTCTAGAAATAGTAGTTCTGGTGCAAATAGATGGAGAGGTTTTAGACCTTTGACCCAAAGTACCAATTATACTTCCAGTGGCTCTTAGTCAAATTCTTTCCTCTCGATCTTCCTATGTACAGTATTTATTTTTTATTTTAATTTTTGGGTTTTTCAAGGTAGGGTCTTGCTCTAGCGGAGGCTGACCTGGAATTCACTATGTAGTCTTGGGGTAATCCTCCTATCTCTGCCTCCTGAGTACTGGGATTAAAATCTTTTTTAATTTCTCCTTATTCTCCTTCTTTTCTTCCTGCTGTGGTTACAAATAATTTCATATGCTGACTGGTCCTGTATACTAATTTCATCTTTTATGTCCATGCCCTGTGCCCCTTCCTAATGTCTTTTATTATACTGACCTGTACTGAGCTAAACCCTTTGTCAGAGTTTCAATTTTTCCTCTTTAATTTCTGATTTCTTGACATTGACACCACGCAGACATTTTTTTCCTGCTTTATTCTTTCCACCTTGAGACAGGGTCTCGCTGTGGAGCTCAAACTGGCCTCAAACTCACTCCTCCTTCCTCAGTTTGCTTTATTCTATTATCTTTGGGGGGGCATGTGTGTGTCTGCACACTCGTGTTCAGATGTGTGCATCCAGTGCACATGCATGCAGAAGCCAGACGAGGTCATTGGATAGTTCCTCTGTTGCTCTTGGCCTGACTTCCTTGAGGCTGTGTCTCTCACTGAACCTGAAGCTGCTGTTTTTGGTCAGTGAACCCTGGTGGTTTTCCTGTCTTTGTCTCTTAAAGGACTGGTGTCCCAGATTTTTAACATGGGTGCTAGGGATCAAATACAAGTCTTCAAGCTTGTACAGTGAGCACGTTCACCTGCTCAGCCATCTCCCAACCTCCTACTATTACCTTTTTGATATCTTTTTTTTTGCATTTAATTTTTTATCTTATTCCAAATCCTTCCCTTCCCTTCCCTTCCCTTCCCTTCCCCTTCCCTCCCCTCCCCTCCCCTCTCTTCCCCTCCCTTCCCTTCCCTTCCCCTCCCCTCCCTTCCCCTCCTCTCCCCTCCCCCCCTCTGTCTCATCAAGGCAGGGTCTCACTCTAGCCCAGACTGACCTGGCACTCACTCTGTAGCCCCAGGATGGCTTTAAACTCATGTTGATCCTCTTGCCTCAGCCTGGCTATTGCTGGGATTAAAGGCGTGCGCCACCATGCTCACTCAAACATTTTTTAATAGGCAGCTTATAAAAAGTAAATTTTTACTTTCTTCTGTCATATTTATTTTCGACTCATTTGAATATCATATTTTTCATATTACAACTCTAAAAGGTATACTTGGAGCCCCTCTGTTTCTATTCTATTACATTGGTATATCTTTTGGATAGTTTCTTTCCCTTATTCTTTGTTTTTCAGTGTTTCATTTCATGCTTAGAATGAATTTATAATGTTCATACTACCCTCCCCCATTCCTTTGGGATCTTGATGGGAATTTATACATAAAATTAAGGATAATTTAGTCCTATAAAATTTATCATCCTATATCCTGTCTTCATTGCCCTGCATCAGAGCATAGGGACGATGAATCAGTGTCAAAGTGACCTGTCCAGTATCTGGTCCCTGCTGGGAAGTCCAGGCTCCCTTCCCCTCCCTGTTCTTGCCACCCACAGGCCTTGAAAAGGCCCATTAGGAAGAGACACATTAACTCTTGAGCCGTGCAGGCCAGACAATCTGGGGTGCAAAACAAGGCCCCCTCCTCTCTCCTCTACTCCATTCCCCCCATACCATGGCCTGCAGCAAGGGGCCTGCTGCAAAGCAGTTGCAGGAACTGAAGCGAGAGGGAGGGAGTTTACCTGCCTGCACCCTGGGGTCCTCATTAGCCCCCCCCCCCCGCCGGGACAAAAGCACAGGTGTCTGGTGCCTTTATTTACACTATTGGAGGGAAACAGTGTTGAGAAAGATTACTGGTGACAGCTGACAAGGACAAGACAGAAAGACAAGAACTGCCTAAAAGATAGAAATGAAGAAAGGGTGAATTTTGTTCCCCCAAACTGTCATTGCATAGCAACTTAGGCCATGGCCTCATCTTTTCTGCCTACCACGAACCCTGTCCCACAGTATGCAAGAACCCAGGAGCTTGTCAGAAATTAGAAAACTCCAGATAAGGTGCTTGCCTGCAAAGCCTAACAATCCCGGTTCGATTCCCCAGTACCAATGTAAAGCCAAATGCACAAAATGGAGCATGCATCTGGAATTCATTTGTAGTGGCTAGAGGCCCTGGTACACCCATTCTCTCTGTTTGTCTTGCTTCTCTCCATCTCTCTCTGTTTGCAGAGTGGGCAGTCCTTCCCCCAGAGTGGGCAGCCCTCCTGGAAGGGGATTTGATGTAAAGAAACTCTAGGGGAAGGCTCTCTCTTTCTCTCTCTCCCTCCCTTCCTCTCTCTCTCTCTCTCTCTCTCTCCCTATCCCACTCCCTCCCCTCTCCCTCTCTCTTTCTCCTGCCTGGCTGCTGGTGAACGTGCATCTCTCCAGTCTGGACTGAGGACCAGCAGCTCCCCAGGAAGTGCTGGATTGGGACTGCTGAGGCCTCCAGCCACATGGACTGAGCAGCTACTGTTTCCTTGACACTTGGGCCTGCAGACTGCTATTGTGGGACTGCCATAAAATAATCCAGTAAATTCCCTTTCTACTACAATTCATTCTATCGGTTCTGTTCCTCTAGAGAACCCTGAATATTATAGTTAACCTTCTCATTGCTGTGACAAAGAACCTGACAAAAAATCAGCTTGTAGAGAAAAGGGTTTATTTTGGCTTACAGACTTGAGGGGAAACTCCATCAGAGCAGGGGAAACGATGGCACAAGCAGAAGGTGGACATCACCTCCTCCACAGCACTGCAAACAGTGGCAGGAAGGTGTGCCAAACACTGTTGAGGGGAAGCTGAGATGACCCTCATAAGCCTGCCCTCAACAACACAGCTCCAACAAGGTTCCAATTTCAAAACTACCATCAGCTGGGGATCAAGCATTCCGATCACATTAAGTTTAATTAATTAAGACACCTGAATCAGGTCATTACACCTGACTAATTAATACACTCTCACGTATACACACAAAAAAACCCTAAAGGAGCAAAGACTTATTATGGCTCATGGGTTCAGAGTGTTCCATCCAGGTTCAGTTTCATGTGCTTGGACAAAACATCATGGTGGTAGAAGCATATGGTGGAGAAGTTCTTCACCTCACTATAGACAGGAAGCAGAGAACAAGACAGGAAGGGGCAAGAGACAAGATTCCCTCAAGGACCTACCTCCAGAGACCTACTTTTTGTATCCAGGCCCTGCCTCCTGAAGTTTCCACCACCTCCCCGAAAAGTGTCCCCCACTGTGGACATGGGCTGATGGGAGCATTCATATTTAAAACATATAAATCTCTCCTCGTCTCTCTGCCTGCAATCCTTTTTCCCTGGATCCTTATATAGTGACTTCTTCTGGTCATTCACTTTCAGCTCAAATGCCACCTCTGTGTAGCGTTATAGAACATTACAGTATCTGTGTCATTCTGCCCCATCACAGAAGGTATTCTGCAATTCTCTACTTGGTCACGGCCTCCCTCTCCTACGCTCCCGCCACTCACAGAATGAGCGAGAACCAGAAGGACTGTATCCCCAGGACTTCAAACTGCTCCATGGACAGAGCCTCCCCATGGGACTGTTTGCAGCATTTGGCTATCCGCCAGCCCAGCCCGGAACAATGGTTAAAATGTGTCACCTCCAGACGGATGACTTCAACATTCCAGGGATGATTCTGGGAATCTTTGTGGCCATTACTTTCGATGACCAAGAATTGGTCCAGATCAGGACCCTCAGAAAAAGGCTTTTATTTCTTTCTCCCAATGTTTGTGGTTGACCATAGGCACACTCCAAGGGGCATTAATAGCATCACCCAGTCTCAATGACCCCTGACCTGCAGGAAGCACTTAGGAACTATTAGCTGGAAAGAAAATGAAAGGAAAGCTGCACTTAGCAGTCATTACTTTTTTGTGTAATTATTTTTCATTTGCATTTTACTTTTTTAAATTATTGGTATTAAGTAGAAACTTCGTAGGCACAAATCATGTGTCGTTTCCTCCGTTTCCTTCCTCCCTGCCCCCTTTCCACTGTGGGCCTTCCTCAGTGGGATTTCTGGATTTCTCTATGGGATTGAGAACTATGTGTTGTGTGAACAGCAGTCAGTCATTGGGGGGGGGCAATGCCTCTGGATATTTCCCCCACCATGGCTTTACAATCTTTCTGCCCCTCTTCCACAAAGTTCCCTGAGCCATAGTGGGTGAGTTTTAAGTTGACTTTACTGGTGAGCTCTTGGCATCTTCAAGATTTCTACTTCGGAATGTTTTGAGTATCCTTAGCGTCTGTATTCATCACCCTGGCTCTGGCTGTCCGGCTCTCTGTGGAAGCAGCACTCTTGCTCATCTCGTCACTTCCTCTGTGGTTTCACCTGGGTCCTAGCTGATGTGTTAGGGGTGGTCCATCTCCTGCCAGGGAGTCAGCTCTCAGTTCTTGTTGGTAGAATTACGTTGTCGATGGTTGCCTTCTGAAAGATGTGAGCACTCCCATAGTGGTCCTAGTCACACAAGGGAAGAAGCATAGCCTAATGTTTCCTTACAGCTAAGGGGAGAAATGGGGCCAGTCATGCAAGACACTGAGGAAGGCTGGGACCATGGAGATCAAGAGGAATCAAAGGAGGCTTCCTGGAGGAGATGAGGCTGAAGGTTGGAGGCAGCCATCCAGCACAAGGTCAAGTGGGCACTTTAGACTAAAGCCCGTGTTTAGAAAAGCTTCATTTCCTGCCTCCCTCTGAACTCTCAGCTGAGAGTCCACGTCATTAGCCATGACCCTAATGACTAAAGAAGCATCGGGAATACATTTTGAAAGGGTCACGGCCATGGAGCATCTGAATGCCCACACTGTGCCGGAAGTGAAGGAGAACAGGGGACAGTGTGCTTTCAGGTTCATTATCTCAGTTGAATTCAGGCCAACTAATGGAGGGCAGGGCACAATTGTCCTCCTTTTTATAGATGGGAAAAGCAGTCATCAGAAGGCTGAGGAAACTCACCCTCTACAGCTACACAGCCCAAGTGGATTAGGACAAAAGTTCCTGCACGTTCCCCTGCCACCACCCGGCCTAAGATGCTGTCACCTCTAAGCTCGATCCGTGCTCAGTGCTTCCCTAGTGCTTAGCCCTCTCGATCAGGAAAAGGGACAGCAATTTACCCAAAGTCATGGAGCTTCAAAGTGACAGAACCAGTCTGGGAACCCGTGTCCTTCTCACTCAGTCCTAACTGCCACCTACAGGTGGGGGGCCATGGAGTCCCTGAGGCTGGTGAAAACTCTTCTCTAATTGATGCGATGGGAGTATTCTCCAAGACTGAGCGTGGCATTACATTAGCAGCAGGCACTGAGCTGGCACAACCCAGGGTAAGGTTTTAGACATTCCTAGGGGAGTGGGGACCAGCTGTCCTCTTCGTGAATCCCTCAGGGTAGGTGACCCCTGAGGTCTCTGGTTTAAGGAAGCCCTGATCCATGTCCCCTGACCCGTCACAGAGCTGCCTCTGACACGATCAGTGCCGGCAGCATTGGCGCAGCTGTGTGCCTGATGATCCATGCGCTGAGCTAATCAGGAGGAATGAAGTCAAAAAAGAAGGAGGTGATGGTGGGGTTAGAAAGTGACAGGAACAGAGGCCAGATGACCTGTTGACGACTCACTACAGTGGTCAGGCAAGTGAGTCAGTGAAGGGACTCATAAGAGTTGGGGCTTTGAAGTGTGGGTTTGAATGTTAGTTCTATCCACCTCTCTCTCTCTCAGTTTTCTCCCAGGTGAAATGGGGGCAGTAACTTCTGCGAGAGAATTCTAGGAGAGAACTCGTGATTTCCTCCCATTTACCTACTTCCTCCCAATTAGGCCCCAACTCCTAAAGTTTCCAGAAGGTCCCAAGGTAATGCCATCCACTGGGGACAAGCCTTCCTTCCACATATGGGCTTCTGCAGGACAAGTCATATTCAAATCCCAACAATGGGGCTGCTGCAGAGAACCTGGGAGGGGAACTGGAGAGCAGTCAGGGAAAGAGCTGAGGGCAGAGTGGGGTCAATGGATCCCACTGGCATGGTGACATCTCTCAAGCCATAGCCATGTCAGCCTTAGGCTGGTAATGGCTGCCTTTTCCTATCTGCCTTCCAAGGTCCACATACTCTTTGGGTCAACTCTGCCTTCCTGGGGGTCCTCCTCCAGGGGCATCAACATTGGCCAGAAGGCCGGGAAAGGCATTTCAGGATGAAGGTGAATAGCCAGGAATTTGGAAGCTTAGTCCCTGTTGCCTTGGTTAAAGGATGGAGCCTAGGGCATGAGACACCAGCCTTAGAGCTCCAGACCCAAGGGTGACAGAGCTGGGAGACCATGACACCCACCACTGTACAGACGCAGGCATGTATCAGCTCCTCGCGCCTCTCTGTGCTTTCAGCCAGAACCCCTGCAGCCAAGGCCCCAGCTGGTGAGCTGCTGGCCTCTCCCACGCCAAGGCAACTGCAGAAAGAACACAGTCACGGGTAAAGCCTCAGGCCAGGACATCAGCCTGCCTGTCTGGCCAGGGACAACTACACAGCTGGCAGCTGGAGGCAGGCTATGCCAGCCAGGAACCAGGCACAAGGCGGGGATATATTTGCTCACCCATCTCCACAGCCATCATCCTCCTGGGCACTTATTATTTCCTTTGAAGTATTTTGTTTATTAGAAAAGATTTTAACTACATATAAATCACATATCATATACCTCGGTACCACTACCCAGTGTTAGCAGAACTTTACATTTTGTCAGATCTTTCTGCTCTATGAAGTGTATCGTTTCAGACAGAAATAAAACTAGAATCTCTCCCCACACTAAGGCCACTTCCCATCTGCAGAAGTACCCATGGCTCTGAAATTAGACTTTATGACTCTGGGCAAAGTTAATTGTTATGTTACTAATATAGGGATCTTTAAGCATGTTTTTAACATGTTAGCTAGCTCACATGCACATGTCCATCATATATGTGATGACATCTATGTGATCTGCACATACTATTTCACCTTTCTCTGTTCATTTAGATTTATTTATGACGCATGTGTGACTCTCAATTTGGGGTACACAAATCTTTGTATGAAAAACCAGAGTATAAACACGTTAGGCTTTTTCCTGATGGCCTCTATTGCATATTCTTTGTTTAGCTTTTTATTGTTTTGGTTTTTTGGGTTTTTTTGTCCAGGTCTCTAATAATGTAGAAAATGGTCTTCGTAGCTCCTGGCTCCAGGAAAACAGGTTGAGGGGCAAATGTGGTAGATGAGTGGGAGCAGGCCCACCTCTGCCTGAGGTCTCGTTCTCTGGGGTTTCTATTGTGAATATTTAAGTCATTTCCAATCGTCCCTGCTGCACAAAGCGACTGTGAAGATCACTGCGCCAGGCTGAGAGGGAGGACTGGGCACCGTCATCTTTGACTCCAAATTGGCAAGGCTGGTTAACAGCTCCAGCTTAGGAACGCCCCATCATCCCACTTCCTCGACAATGCCTATGACAATTGGGTTCTCAGCATAGAGCAACAGTGTCTCCTTGTCCTGACTGCATCCATTTCACCAGTTCCCATTGAGGCAAAACGTCTTTTCCAATGTCTATAGGTTATTAAAGTTGCCTCTCCGAGGAATCACCTTTTCTCTTCATATTATCTGCCATATGGTATCTGTTAGGTTGTCTGATTTTGTTTTGTTTTGTTTTTTTGAGGTAGGATCTCTCTCTAGCCCAGACTGACCTGGAATTTACTCTGTAGTCTCAGGGTGGCCTTGAACTCATGGTGATCCTCCTACCTCTGCCTCCCGAGTGCTGGGATTAAAGGTGTGCGCCACCACGCCCGGCAGTTGTCTGATTTTTTATTTTATTTGTTTATTTTCAAGATGGAGAGAAATGAGAGAGAGAGAAAGAGAGAGAGATCTCCTGCCACTGGAAACAAACTCCAGATGCATGCACCACTTTGTGCATCTGGCTTTATGTGGGTACTGGGAAATCAAACCCTGGTCATTAGGCTTTGCAGGCAAGCGCCTTGACGGCTAAGCCTTCTCTCCAGCCCTTGATTTCAAATACGGCAACCTTGCTCACTCTCTTATTAGTCCTAATAATTTATCTGTTTGATTATTTATCGCTTGGATTTTCTACATAGCAGTCATATGATCTGCAAATATGAGTCGTTTTCCTTTCCAATTCTTAAAATTTATTACCGTTATTTCCTTCTGTTATAGGCTGAATCATACAAATCGCTGATGTTGGGCAGCTTGTGACCTGAAAACCTGGCAATTTTGTTTTAGTGTAACATAATGTCCAGGACCTCCAGAGCAGAGCTGATCAAGGCAGCGAGAGAAGACCTCCTTGTGGAAGACTGACCGTGAAGGAAACTGCTTCCAAAGTGTTACCATGAAGTGTGTTACTCTGGGTTCATTAGGTTAAGGAAGCGGTGTGTTAATAGTTACATTGGATGGATATTTAATTTGATAAGTTATTATATTACATCAATGAATTACCTGATGTTGACTAATTCTTATATTCTTAGAAGAAAGCCTACTTTTCCATGATGCATTATTTTCTGTGTGTGTACTGCTGTATTCGACTTGATATGATTCTATTTAGAATTTTAGAATCTGTGTTCATAAAGGGCAATAATAGTTAACATTTATGAAGTTTTATGTATTCCAGGCCAATTAAACCTCCATTAAGGTGCTTCCTATGAATTGCACCCTCTCATCCTGGAAGGATTATGGAGAAGGCTATATCCTCCCCTTGAATATGAAGGGATTATGACACAAAAAAGTCAAACTTTTTCAAGGTCACCTAGAAGGCACCGGGGTACAGGAGGCTGTGCTGTCCTGTGTTCTAGACCCACGGGTCAACTGTACGTCCTAGTCTACAATTATGTACCAAGATTATTTATTCTCAGTAGGAATTGGATAGCTGTACCTCACTTCCTTTTGTTTAAAAACGTATCAGTCAGACTTCTAGAGAAACGTTTTGTCTGGAATGAATTTACTGATTGTTGCAGTCAGCTTTCTAGTTGCTGCGCAAAAAAGAACCCAAACAAAAGCGGCTTGTGGAAGAATGGGTTTATTAGGCTTATGGACTCAAGGGGAGACTCCATCCTGGCAAGGAAAATGATGGCACGAGCAGAGGGGTTTGCATCACCTCCACCACAGCACTGCAAACAGCAGCAGGAAGGTATGCCAAACACTGGCAAGGGGAAGCTGCCTTATAACCCCCATAAGCCCGCCCCCAACAACACAACTCTAGCGAGGTTGTAATTCCCTAACTGCCATCAGCTGAGGATCGATCATTGAGAACACATTCATTTGTTTGTGGGGGACACCTGGATCAAACCATGACAGTCCACCCCTGACCCCCACAAACTAATAATCATACATGATGTACATACAATGTGTTCAGCTCAACTCTTAAGTCCCCACAGCTTTCAACTGAGCCATAATACCAAAAGTAAACCCATAATGGCACAGAACATTCACACTGCAAATCATGAGGCACAGCAAAAACAGATTGAACCAATACAAGATTTTTTTTAAAGGTTTCTTTTTTTAACATTTTATTTATTTATTTGAGAAAGAGAGAGAGAGAGAGAGAGAGAGAGAGAGAGAGAGAGAGAGAATATGGGCACACCAGGGCCTCCAAGCCACTGCGAATGAACTCCAGACACATGCGCCCTCTTGTGCATCTGGCTTTATATGGGCACTGGGGAATTGAACTCTGGTCCTTCTGTATTGCAGGCAAACGCCTTAACGGCTAAGCCATCTCTTCAGCCCGAACCAATACAAGATTTAAAACAAGCAGGGCACCATCAACCTCTAACTCCAAACTCAATGATTCTAACCAATAACAAGTCTCTTGGAGATTCAATTCCGCCCCTCCAGCTCGGCTACTCACAGTCCGGGAAAATTTCATCCAGTGCTGGCAGCTCGCCTTGGCACCCATTCATAGTCCTGGAATTCAATCACTTCTCGGCCTTTTGGCTAAGATCAAGTGTAGAATTCATTGGGTCTCCATTGCAACCCACAGTTCATCCTCATGGCTCCATTGGGCTCCATGCAGGCAACCTAGCACACCTGCTTCTCACACTGATGGCCATTTTTCAAAAACAAAACTGTTGCAAATCCAATGACCCTCTCTTCCTGCATTTGTTATACTCCACAGAACCAGGTGGGCTACCAACTTGTTAATCCAGGGGGGAACAGAGCATTCAGGCCCCTTACTTCAGAGTCCGCATTCTACCTGTTGTTCCAATGCAGACCAGCTGGCCCAATCTCAATGGTTGTCATCTCTCAAACAAATGCAGCCGAACGGGCAGCAGTTTCGACCCAAAGATCTTTCTTTCTGTGCCATCTCCATCTTTCTGCTCACACAAGTCCATCTTTATGTCAAGCAACCCTGCACAGGTTCCCAGGACACAGGCAGGAAGAACGCAGCAGCCTCTCCCACAAACTGCTTCTGGCACAGTCCTGACAGTTCTTTCTCCCCCTCGTAAGCCAAACCTCACAGTCCATAGTTCTTACTTCATTCAGGTCTTTCAACTCTGACCAGAATGGTCCATCAAGCTATACTCACAGCACTGCAAGGTGTCTCTCAGGATGAGGTTTCAAATCCCTCCACATTCCTCCTGCAGATCACTTTCAAAAGGCCAAGCCACAAGATCAGGGTTCCAGCAGCAACAGACCCCACATCCTGGTACCAAAACTGTTGCAGTCAGCATTCTAGATGCTGTGCAGAAAGAACCCAAACAAAGCGGCTTATGGACTCAAGGGGAGACTCCATCCTGGCAGGGAAAACGATGGCATGAGCAGAGGGCTGGACATCACCTCTGCCACAGCACTGCAAACAGCAGCAGGAAGGTGTGCCAAATACTGGCAAGGGGAAGCTGGTTTATAACCCCATAAACCCACCCCCAACAACACAGCTCTAGCGAGGTTGTAATTCCCAAACTGCCATCAACTGAGGATCGATCATTGAGAACACATTCATTTGTTTGTGGGGGACACCTGGATCAAACCATGACACTGATTTTCTCAGCTCCCTTTCCTCAATGGCTTCATTTGATTCCACATGTTGGTTTGTAGGTTCATTTTCCCTTTTTTTTTTTTACTAAATCTTAATTTCACAGGAAAACTACAAGCACCATACGAAGAACCTTTTACAAATTGAACAGCAGACACTCACTCACATAAGAAACCCTCTGGCCAGAAAATGGAAGTTTCCGGACCAGAGAGCTTAATTTTTTTTTTAGAGAAAGTACATTAAAAATATTTTTATTTATTCATTTGTGTGTGTGTGCGAGACACACACACACAGAGAGAGAGAGAGAGAGAGAGAGAGAGAGAGAGAGAGAGAGATTGGCATGCCAGGATCTGTTGCTGCTGCAAACAAATTCCAGACATTTGCCACTCTGTGTATCTGGTTTTATTTACTTGGGCACTGAGGGATCAGCTGTCAGGCTTTGCAAACAAGCAAGTGCCTTTTACTACTGAGCCATCTCCCCAGCCTAAAGAAAGTCTACATTCTGAGTTATTATTATTATTTACTTTTTAACCCTTTTACTGATTGAACAAAGGAAAGTTTCACTATGACATCTTCCTGTGTGAATGTGATGTGGCCTCGGTCATTGATCATGACCTTCCTTCCTCCTGTCCCACTCTCCTTTCTCCTGGGACCCCTTCTGTTTGCATAGCTAATTTTGTCTAGATTCCCCATATGAAAAACTCAAGGTATTTATCTTTCTAAGTCCCGCTTATTGTATTTAACATGATCTCCAGTCCTTTCCGTCCATTTTCCTACAAACAACATGGGTTTGTTCTGAGTTTCCCCATCCACGGGCTCATTCCCGGTGAAGATAGTCTACTACACATGGTGTCTGTCAGGCTTTATGGATAGTTAAATTTTACTCCTTATAATTAGTATTTTGTTGTTGCTGTCTTTTTGAGGTAGGGTCTCACTCTAGCCCAGGCTGACCTGGAATTCACTATGTAGTCTCAGGGCGATCCTCCTACCTGTGCTGGGGTTAAAGGCGTGCGCCATCATGCCTAGCATTATAATTAGTATTTCGTGGACAGGTTCTTTGAAAGTCTGAAAGTGTCCCACGGCTCATCTAGCTTTCAACTATTTATGTAAATATAGTTTCTTATTTATCCAGTGAATTATTCACTATCATTTTGCTTGTTTTGTTTTGAGTTCTAGGATTAAAGATGTGAGCCACCACATCCAACTACTATCATTTTTTTCAATTTATTTATTTGCAAGCAGAGAGAGCCAGAGAGAGAGAGAGAGAGAGAGAGAGAGAGAGAGAGAGAACAGACACGCCAGGGCCTCTAGCAGCTACAAACTTCAGATGCATGTGCCACTTTGTGCATCTGGCTTTACATGGATGCTGGGGAATCAAACCCTGGCCCTCAGACTTTGTAGACAAGTGTCCTAACTGCTAAGCCATCTCTCCAGCCCCCTAGTATCTGTTTTAATGCTCATGTTGTCCCAAATTTGGTCAGCCTGTAAAACAGCTTCTGTGTCCCTTTGAGGTGTCTCCATCACTCACTGAGCATGTCCCTTCCCCTCCTTTCAATCTCTCTCTCCCTCTCTCCTTCCCTCCTTCCCTCCCTCCCACCTGTGCTTATCTAGTTTTGCAGTTGATTTTGAGTTCTATGGCATTCTCAAGTTCAAGTCCTGTGGTGTGCTGGGATAATAGACCCTAAACATCCAGGGCTGCAGATATCTGATTGATTAGCAGCCGGCTTCTCTTCTCCCAGTGTCTTCCAAGGACTGAGCTACATTCAAGCTCCAGCTTGGAGCTAAGTCTGTTAGGTCTCCTTTATGTCAGAGTGTCTGCCACTGCCTTGGGCTTCCAAAGCCCAAGGTCCCCAGTTTGGGGGAGGGTGCGCTGGGTGGGGGTGGGTGGCATCTCTTTTCTGGTTCTGGTTCCTAGAGGATGGCGATCTTATTTTCAGGCTTTCTTTTATTGACTTTATGTATCTCATCTATTATGACTGCTCTTTAGAGAAGAGAGGAGTCCGCAAGGGGAAGTCAGCTCCATTTCAACACTGTTTTGGTTTGTTTGGATTTTGTTTTAAAGATCCTGTGTCTCCAGGTCAATTTACAGCAAGGAGACAGTGGGAATGCGACAGAAGTCAAAGCTAAGAGGCCAGGGAGGCAGAGTAAGTGCTGTCTTCTTTCCAGGCTTCTGGGGGTCTAGAAGAGGTGCTCTGGGTTCCAGCGGGGGTGCATGAGGCTGAGGATCTATGAATGCACCCCTCTCCAGCCCAAGTAAATGCCTAGTGAGGGAAGGGTGCGCTTGCTGCTTTGAGCCACTTGTGAGGCTCTGTTTAAGGTCTTGGCCAATGCAGCCAGCCACTCTGGCCCCATCCTCACCCCCTCCACAGTCCCCAAGCTAGGTGAGGGATCCCCCCAGTTACTTCACCCTCCCAGATTCCACATACTTCCCAGCACCTCAAATTCCACACACTTCCAGCACCCCAGATCCCACACTTCCAGCACCCCAGATCCTACACTTCCAGCACCCCAGATCCCACACAAGTCCAGCACCCCAGATCCCACACCCTTCCCAGCACCCCAGATCCCACACCCTTCCCAGCACCCCAGATCCCACACACGTCCCAGCCTGGGGCCCTGCACCTTGGAGGGGGGGTGTCTCTCCTCCGCCCATCCCCCAAGTGGGCGGGCCCACCGCAGCTTCCCACGCCGCGCGGGCTCCGCGGGGTCCTAGCGCCTGCCTCCGCCGAGCTCCAGTCCACGGCGACCGGGACCCGCGCTCACTGCTGACCCCGCAGCAGAGCTCCGGGCGGCCGGCTGCCATGCGGAGCGCGCACCCGCTGGTCCTCTTCTCCCTGGTCGCCCTTTGCGGGCGCGGTGAGTTCTTTTTGGGGGGAGGAGGAGGGACGCCCGATCGCTCAGAGCGGGACTGGCCACCTGGGGGGGATCTCGAGGGTGTCCCGAGCCGGGAGGAGTGGCCCGTGACTGTCCCGGTCGGGGCGTGGGCGGGGCTGGCCTGGGTGGGTGGGTCTGTAAGGTTTGGGGTCGCGATCTTCTCTCTGGGGGCCAGGTCACCCTGGGTGGAGAGTGTCTTCGGGCTGGGCAGAGTAACCTTGGCTCTGCAGGCAGGCTGGCTACTGAGGACAACCTGCAGTCCAGGTGGTGTAAATATCTGGGAGCAAGCTTGCTGCTGAGCCTTGGAGAGAGGTCACCCAACACCACCACTGCCCTAGAGGAGGGGAGGCATGAGGAAGTGGCTGGCCCCCACCGCTAGGTCTGGATTATTTTGTTTAGGGGAGGGGGTGCACCACGACCTCTAGACCCTATAGACTATAGACAGACAGCTTGGCCGAGGTGGGTGATGAACTAACTGGAGTGGGCTGATCAGAAACCTATCTCTCTCGGGTGCTCATTCCTTCTCCCCAGGCAGTTCAGCAATACTGAGGTTTGCTTGCTCTGGGCCTCAGTTGCCTCACCAAGTTCCAAGGACATCCTTCCAGCGCCAGCACCCTGGCCCAAGCTTGTCCTCTGGGACAAGGGCTACAGTTTCCTGCTACCAGACCAACTACAGAAGGTGCTGGATTGGGGGGACATACTAGGTCCCCATCATCAAAGTGTGCGCCTTGGACCACTTGTTGAACACCTCTTTCTTTCCCCATCTGTTATGGAAGTGTTCTGTCACCTGGCTCTCTTGTTCCTTATTTATTTATTATGGTCATTGTTATTGTTCCTATTTTGGTTTTTCAAGGTAGGGTCTTTCTCAAGCCCAGGCTGGCCTGGAATTCACTATGTAGTCTCAGAGTGGCCTCAAACTCACTGTGATCCTCCTACCTCTGCCTCCCGAGGGCTGGGATTAAATGTGTGCGCCACCACGCCTGGCTAAAAACATTTTTATTGCTTATTTATTTGCAATCAGAGAGTGGGGGGGGGGGAAAGGACGAGTATGCCAGGGCCTCCTGCCACTGCAAATGAATTCCAGACACATGTGTCACTTTGTGTATCTGTCTTTACATGGGTACTGGAGAATTGAACCCCAGGCCCATCAGGCTTTGCAAGCAAGTGCCTTTAACCTCTGCGCCATCTCTCCAGTCTGCAGTGTTTCTTAAGTGTGATCCTGCTAAGTGGTCTGCGCCACCCTGTATAGACTCCTGGACCCCACCCTAAGCTCACGGCGATCTGAGTCTGGTAATGGAGCCTGAGAGTCTGTTTTTATACTGGAGATTTGTGCATTGATCCATGAAGCACTGATAGATATAGTGAGTTCCTCCTGAAAGGATTCAACGTTCTAATTAGTGCACAGCCACCTTTTATTTATTTTTATAAATTCATTTGCTAGAGAGAAAGAGGCGGATGTAGAGAGAGAATGGGCGCTCCAGGGCCTCTGGCCACTACAAACTCAAGACACATGCGCCACCTTGTGTATGTGGCTTTATGTGGGCATCTCTCCAGCCCCACAGCCAGCCACCTTTAGTAATCACACATCTCCACATCTCTTATGCTTTTCCTCAGTGAAGGACACCCCCTCAGCTGACCAGCCCTGCCCTTGTCAAGAAGATTCTTTTGACTGTGATTTTCTCTAGTTGCATTCCAAAAAAAAAAAAAGGGAATAGCTTTCTTTTATTGGACTGGATTTACTTTTTCAGACTGGAAACACTCACACGTTTAGAATTCCAGCTATGTTAACCCCTTTCTTCAGGGGAGCCTGATTTTCCCAAGGAAAATCTGTGGACAGAGACCAATATGGTCCTCATTGGAATCATTGTATCACGACTGACCCCTAGTGGTGGCCCCTCTGCGTAACTGTGTCAAGCTGTTAATGTAGTGAACCTGTTAAGGTAGTGCCCAGGAGCTTGGGCACAATTCTCAGCCATGTCAGCTGGAGGTGAATGGGCTGTCTCTTGATTCTTGGACTTGGCAGGCTTCATAGCGTTTAGGAAGTAGATTTCAAGGCCTAAATATTTGCTACTTTGAGGGTACAATTAACCCATAGGTAGCATCCCTGCTGGTTATCCTCACCCCGAGACTTTCCAATGGACTAACAAGCCCAGACATGGGGATAGGCATGGACACATGTGTCCTGCTCTGGACCACACCAATGATCGCTTCAGTGATAGTAGTCTCCCTCTGGGGGAGAAAGTTCATAAGGACACTAAAGAAGTCGTCGTCGCGTCAGCGTGGGAGGTCCCTAGCCCTGGCTCTGTCCAAGAATCCTTGCATGAGTTTCTCCCTCTTTCGTTTCAGTTTCCCAGGATAATGGAAGGTTGGGTAAATGACATACAGCTCTGGGGACCTCTAGCTCTGGAATTTATCACTAGTCCTTAAGCTGGGGGAGGGTCCCTGGGTCAGCTGCATACCTAAAAGGCTGGACAAGTCAGAGGCGAGCAAGCTGAGCACCCCAGTGCCCGATCATGATGCCCCACAGCCCGCAGAGCTGCATGGAACCTGGGAGCCCCATTGAACCAGCCTCCAAGAGCTACCAGATGTGGGATCCCACCTCCCCCAGGATTATGGGGCTGGAGGCTGAGAGTCACACCCAGGATAGTCACTCTGTGAAACGAAGGGTCAGCTCAAATAGATAAACTAAAGAAGGTCTGTGGGAGGGACCAGGATATAGATTGGCTCCAAGGGTATTCAAGCTGCTGGCCTCTGGGAGAGGGGATCCAGGCTTTAGAATCTAAGATAGGGCTGGGGAGCGCTTGCTGTGAAAGCATGAGTCCCTGAGTTTGGGACCCTAAAACTCATGCAAAGGCAGGCGCTGGGGTGCAGTGTCTATAATCCCAGCGAGAAGGGAGATGGAAACGGGAGAATTCCCCCACAGAAGCTCACAGCCAGCTAGTCTGGAAAACACAGTGGTGAACAATCTCAAAACAAGGTGGAAGGCTCCCACCAACACCCAAAACTGTCGTCCATACACACATGCCATGGCACACACATGCACACCACATGCACACACAGCCTAACGAATCTAGGCCAGACATCCACCAGACCGCCCCCCCAGCAGCCCAGGGCAGCCTGGGGAGGGGCAGCAGGTGCACCCAGAGCATCTTTACAAGGCACTAAATATTGCATCTGCTCCAGATAGGCAACGACTTGGAAAGTGCACGGAGTGTGGCCAGCACAACACCCACCCAGGAGTCCACCTGGCATCTCCTAGCTTGGGGTGATCCCTGCTCTGGGTACTGGCACCACTCAAAGAGGGGGGTTTAGTAAGACTCTTGGGGAGGCTGCAGTGAGCTCCTGAAGCGGGTGAGCACCCCCACCTCTTCAGGCTCCGCCTACCTTAGCTTCCCACCTCTCTCCTCTGCCTGCTCTCACCTCTTTTCCTGCTTCATGCATCCCTGGCCTTCCCTTGAGTCTTTTTCTTTCCAAATCCCTCTCCCCCCACAGACAAAGACCCAAAGACTAGTTGGCAAGAGAGCTGGGGTGTGTGCACGGGGAAGATCTTACCTGTGGGGCTCTAAGGGGTGATGGATGATGGGGCTCCCCACTGGAGGCTGTGCTCGAACTGGTCCTGAATGTGGCTCTGAGCCAAGGACATGTTTTACCAGAAACCAGCTGCCAACTGGACCATCTCATTCGGTGTCTCAAAGGGCCCTTGTGCTCCGGAGGTCCAAGTCTGAATCTAGACAAGCCTCACCCATCCTATTCCTCCCCTCCCCCCTTGGGGAAAATACTACCGCACACCCAGTTCTGCGCACAAACCAACATTTGGATAATGCACACACACACACACACACACACACACACACACACACACTGTGCTCTCTAGGGTGGCAACCTTTCCTGGGTTTGCCACTTGTCCCCAGCACACAGTCCTGTGCCAGGCACAAACTCCCCACGCAGATAGTTGGGGCTAGGGGCAATCCTGGCAGCAGTGTGATCAAAGATCCAGAAGAGAGGCGGTGAAGGGCACATGATGGGGGGAGGCAAGTAGTGGGTACGGCCGTATAGAATGTCTTGGCTTAATAATGGCAGAAGATCAGAGTGAGAAAATTAAGCCAGAGCTAGGACCAAAGGGCCTTAAATACCCAGCCAAAACATTTATGGTTTAGCTGCCTTCATCTCAGAGAGGCTGTGTGGGGGGTAGAACTCTAATCTGTTTTTCTGTAGGAAGACCACGTGGCTCTGGAGGGTGGGTGGGGGCAGGTGGGTGTGGAGAAAGCAAGGAGGCTTAGGTAACAGGCCACCAAGGGAGGTGAGGGAGGGCTTTGGTTGAGGGGGACAGACTAGGGGACTTAGAGAGTAGGACAGACAGACAGGAGTGACCCTGGGAGGAGCCTGGGACACTGTTCACGACCACAAGGAGCAGGAGGAAGAAGTCCAGCCTGGAGGAAAGAGTGAACTTTCCGGGCTGAGTTTAGTTTGAATTCTCCAAGGAGAGGCAGGTCTGCTGGCACCTGATGGCTCCAGCCAGCCTGTGGGCTGCTAAGGTCCTCTCTTCATTGCCACAGTCCTAGTGGGGTTCCACTTGACAAGGGCCCGGGGGATCTGACTGCGCCCTTTCCCAGGGGAATGCCACCGACGCAGGGCCAATGCGGAGGAGAAGCTGATAGACGACCTACTGAACAAAACTCGCTACAACAACCTGATCCGACCGGCTACCAGCAAGTCAGAGCTCATCTCCATCCACATGGGGCTCTCCCTGGCCCAGCTCATCAGCGTGGTAGGTGCCAGGCAGGACCCGCTGGCCTTAGGGGGCCTCTGAGAAAGGAGTCGGGTGGGGCTAGGGGGTCAGGCAACTGGAGTTTTACTTCTAGGTTTGCCCTGATGGGCAACAACCCAAATTGTCCATCTTTCCCCCCCTATTTTCTTCCCTTCCTTCCTTAATTCCTTTCTTCCTCCTTCCTTCATTCCTTGCTTTGCTTCTTTGTGTGTGTGTGTGTGTGTGTGTGTGTGTGTGTGTGTGTGTGTGTGCATTGTTGCAGTTACCTTCTGGTAGCTGGTAGAATGCACCCAACCAATGCCTGTGCTGTTCTCCCTGCCTGGGGATGAGGCCTGGCCCTTTCTCTGCACCCTTGGGTCACAGTTTGGAGCCACTAGCAAATCCTTGATCTCACTCTCAATTAAAATGCCTTGCCATTACGTAGCAGAGCATCCAATTGAGAGCAACCAGAACTAAAAGAACATCCACTCTTCCCCCCCCCCCCTAGTTCCTCTTTTCCTGGATTCTCCACTCATTCGTGGACAGCCTGCACCTCCCCCACGTGAGTCTGGGATCCCAGCCCACTTGGCCTCCTGGCTCTTGGGGAAAGGAGACCCAACCCTGTCTCTTAATGTCTCTTAATCCTACTCCCCCACTCATCCGAGTTATGGTCCTAATTTATCACATACGGATTCCCACTCTGGATCGGCTTGTGGGCTCTCACTTTCTGAGTCTCCTCCACGGGAAAGCACGCGGCCATTGCCAAGTGTGCCCCCCTCCTCTAAGCTCTGTTTGACCAGCTTTTCTTCAGTCTGGCCCCCCTCTCCAAGCCTCAGTTTCCCTAGTCTTTCACGTGGTCCCCAGCTCCAGTCTGGCTTCACTGTCTGAGCCTTGGTGTCTCTGTAATTTCCACTTTTCTGAAATATGTTTTCCACATAAAAATGCTCTAGCCTTCCTTATCAGGCCAAAATTCCCTTAAAAAAAAAAAAAAAACCTCCACAAATTGTGATTTCTCCCCAGATAAACTTAGTAATTCATTATATATAAAAAAAGAACATCCATTATATCGCACAACGAGAGAGCAGGTCCATAATTTTAGGGTTGGTTAACTCTAATTCAGTGATGCCAGGTCTTTAGGGTGGCATCAGTGATGCCGACACCCCGTGCCTCTCTGATTTTCTTCTCATGGTCACAAGATGTCAGCTACAGCTTCAAATATAAAATCCTCACATGGCAGTGTCCATGTTAGGACGTAGACAATCTTCTTTGGTTTCCTTTTGGAGTAAGGAAAGCGTTCACAGAGACCTGCCCTCTCCTACCCTTACATCTCATGGGCTGGTAACTCATGTCCAAACCTTAACCAGTAATTGGCCAGAGGAACAGAATTACTCAGAATGACTCTGGTCGGCTTAGCTTTGTGGCTAAGGAGACCATGGGGTTCATGGGTGTTCGAGGCTGAATTGAGGCATGGTTTAGTTAAGGAAGAAGAAAGGGATGGGGAGGACCATTTGTGAGGCATCCAGAGAGCCGCCATGGACTCTGATCCACTGGGCATCCATTGTATCCGCAGGTTTCTCCTCCTTCCACCCCACAGCTCCGCCATTATGTCTTAAGCAGATGAACTCTCACACCCAACCCCCCACATTGCCCCCGCCACTTGCTGAGGAAGTGACCCTGTTGGGGGAGGGGAAGGATGGAACCAAGAGACCTGGGCCTCCTCTGGACATGGCTGTCATCTTGGTCCCCAGCCTCTCTCCAGCCCCATAAGTCCAGCAGCTCAAATCTATGGTACCCAAGAAGGCTTTGGCCAAATTGATGTCTGTCCCATCCCTTAGGAGGAAGCCTAGCCACAGATTGGAGGTCGTGATGGTGTCCAGCCTCCCCTGCTGCCCTCTCCCTGGCACAGCCAACTGGAAGCGGTCAGAGCTTCAGGCCTGGCCACATCCAGACTGATACCTGAGCATCCCCGAGCCTCCTGACCAGCCGAGGGCTTTGTGTTTAATCCAGTGAGCCCAACTGGGGTTGTGAAGTGGCACTGACAGGTTCCAGCCACACTGCCAGGTGCAGGCTGCCCCTGCCAGTTCCAGTTAACGGGCCCTGTGAGGAGACAGAAGATACCCGAAGGAGGGAATATAGCCTCTAACCCTACCTACCCCTGCCAGCGCCTCTTTGAGCTGTCGTACTGTCGTATTCCCAAAAGCTTGTGTGTGAAGGAAATCCCTGGTTTTAGGAGGCTAGTGCTCTCTTCATTTTTTCAGAATTGATTTGTTTTCTGAGGAGGGAGCATGAGACGCAGGCCTATTTAAAGGTGCAAAGTCAAAGAAAGAGACAAGGGGTTGGTGGGGGTGAGCAAACTCGGCTCTCCAAAATGCTTCTTGGGAAGGACCAGCAGAGTCCTGTGCCAACAGCCTCCGTCACATTCAGCAGCTGCTGGTAGAGTAGAGAAGAGGGCAGGACTAAGGCACAAGAGAACTTTCTAGAAGATAGTAAAGCACCAAACTGAGATAGATTCCATGGGCAGTGTATTTGTTAAAACTGACCAAACAATATACTTTAAGATGTGTATAGTTCACTGTATATAAGTCATACCTCAACTTAAATCATTACTTTTATTTTGCTTGTGTGTATGTGTGTTTAGTGGTGTGTATGTGTCCATGGGCTCACCTGTGACAAGGTGCACTCACTCGTGGTGGCTGGAGCAGAATGGCAGGTGTCCTGATGCATTGCTCTTCCTCTCTCCTCGCCCCCACTTCTAATTCGAGCCAGAGTCTCTTGTCTCTTACTGATCCACAAACTTGATGTCTTTTCACCAGTTCCTGCCCTTCTCGGTCTCTGCCATACCCAGCTGTTCATGTGGGTCCTGGGGCTGGATGCTTGTGCTCTCTCGGTCTCTTCTGGCCCTCATGTTAGCACAGGAAATGCTTTTAACCACTGAGCCATCTTTCCAGCCCCAAATGTTGCTTTGTTATTTTTTGAGACAGGGTTTGGTTCTGCTGCTCACACTAGTCTTGAACTCAAGATCCTCCTGCCCCAGCCTCCCAAGTGCTGTGATTATAGGTGTGTGCTACCATGTTTAGCTTAAAAACACATTTTTAAAAAGACAAGTGAAGGGGCTGGAGAGATGGCTCTGCAGTTAAGGCACTTGCTTGCAAAGCCTAAGGACCCAAGTTTGACTCCCCAGTACCCACATAAAGCCAGATGCACAAAGAGGCCTTATTGTGCTCTCTCTCTCTCTCTCTCTCTCTCTCTCTCTCTCTCTCTCTCTCTCTGTGTGTGTGTGTGTGTGTGTGTGTGTGTCCTTGCTTGCAAACAAATAAAAATATAAAAAAAGAAAAGTGAAGGTTTTCAACTTTCAGTGATGTCAAAGTTGCCTGCAGATTGGCTTTTTTAGAAAAACAATTAGAATGTTTGGACAAAATGCCAAAAGGGAAAAGAGTCTGTTTTAAGGTAATTGGAGACCTCTGCCAGGACTTGAGTGGCGAGGCTCCAGGAGGTGACCCTGACAATCTTCAGGGCCTTTTCCCACGCATGACAATTGGCAGATAGAGGCTGGCTGAATTCTGAGCACCCTCGCAGGGCCAGAAGGATACATAGTGGGGGTCTGGGTCTCACTAAGGAGATAGGACCTTATGGAGCTCCCAAAAGGAGCTAAAAATGGATTTTAAAAAATAGATTGGCCCTCACAAAAAAAAAAATAATATCTTCTTTGAACCAGCTTAGCACCAGATTGTAGATGGAGGGGGTACGCCCCTACTTTGTCTGGCGTAGAGCCAAAGTAAATACTCCCTAGAGGCAGATAAAATCAGATTAAAATTTAGTAGACATCGGGGCTGGAGAGATTCCCCCGTCTCTCAATCTCAAATAAGTAAAACAAAATAAAAACTTAGTTGGTATGATCTAAGAGAAGACAAAATGAGGGAAAATGAAGAGAGAAAAAACATCAGAATCAGACACATAGATGACCCAGATATTAGAGTCTTCATACAGGCTTTATTTATACCTCATTTATTTGCAAACAGAGAGGGGGGATATAAATGCATGTGAAAGGGGCGCATCAGGGCCTCTGTGGCTGCAAACAAACTCCAGATGCATGTGCCACTTTGTGCTTTACGTGGGTACTGGGAATTTGAACCCAGTTTGGCAGGCTTTGCAAGCAAGCACCACTGTATCTGTGGCAGAAGGCGCCTTTCCAAGCTGGCAATAAAACTTGGCATTGTCCATATGGTAAGGGAGTTAGGAAGGCTTTTACCAAGGAAGCTGGTGAAATTTTGATAGCAAGGAGGCCCTGAGAGGCTATCGAGTGAAGCTGTAAAGGAAAGGTCTAAGTTGCTATGGAGACCCCAGAATGTTAGAGAAGCCAGAAACACAGAACATTCCCTGAGTGGAGCTGGCCCAGGCAGCGGTGCCGGAGGGCAGAGCTACTTAAGGCATCTGGAGCCCAGATGATGCCACGAAGAGCCCGAGATGCTGGGTTTCAGTCTTGCTTTGATCCTGTCTTTCCTTGTTATGCCCCCACTCCTCTCTTTGGGAGTGGGGGAGGGTTAACTCTAGGTCATCTGGGGTGTTTTTGTTGGTTTGTTTGTTTTCCAAGGTAGGGTCTCACTCTAGCCCAGGCTGACCTGGAATTCACTGGAGTCTCAGGCTGGCCTTGAACTCAAAGTGATTCTCCTACCTCTGCCTCCCGTGTGCTGGGATTAAAGGCGTGAGCCACCACATCCTGCTGAGATCATCTGGATTTTTTTTTTTTTTTTTTGGTTTTTCCAGGTAGGGTCTCACTCTAGTCCAGGCTGACCTGGAATTCACTATGTGTCTCAGGGTGGCCTCGAACTCACAGCAATCCTCCTAACTCTGCCTCCCAAGTGCTGGGATTATAGGTGTGCGCCACCACACCCGGCTGAGATCATCTGTTTTTGATAGATTATGTATAACTGACTGTACAGAGTCACAGTTGAAATTGCCCTGGTTCTCAGGAGAGACTTAAACTTTTAAACAGTGTAAGAACTGAAAGACTTGGGGACTTTTTTAACATTAAAAATATATATTTTTTTATTTTTATTTTTTTAACTTTTTATTGATAGCTTCCATAATAATAGACAATAAACCATTATGATTTCTTCCCGCCCTCCCCCATTCTTCTTCCCCCTCTCAATTAGTCTCTGTTTTGTTTCAGTGTCATCATCTTTTCCTCCATTATGTGTAGGTATTATCAGGCACTGTGAAGTCATAAAGATCAAGGCCATTTTGTGTCTGGAAGTTTCGTTGTAAGCAGTCCTCCCCTTCCTTTGGCTCTTACAATCTTCCCACCGCCTCTTCCACAATAGACCCTGAGCCTCAGGAAGCGTCATAGAGATGTCCCAGTGCTGAACACTCCACTGTCATTTCTTCTCAGCACTATGGTGTCTTTGGAGTTATCCCAATGGTCACCGCCATCTGAAAAAGAGAAGCTTCTCAAGCCAAGAGTGAGAGTAGCATTATTGTATGTGTATGTTCATTAAAAAAGAGTGCTTATAAGGCACCATGGTGGACATAATATATGCATTTAGCCAGACAGCAGCAGGAGTTAACTCTCTAGGGCCCATGACCTCCCCCGCCATAGGCTTATTTTGTTTGGTTTTGCCATAGGCTTTTGACCAGGTCTTCAGCACCAGGCATGCATTCCCTCCCATGGAGTGGGCCTCCAGTCCAATTGGAGAGCAATTGATTTCCCCCCTCAATATATGGGGACTTTTGAAGTTGAATTGAATGCATTTTGTGTTGTGAGATGGCCTGAATGCTAGGATTTGAACTGATAGCTCATTTCCTCCCCCAGAATGAGCGAGAACAAATCATGACCACCAACATCTGGCTGAAACAGGTAAGTGCCTTGAAGGGTCCCCAGCCCAGGAGGTGTTTCCTCTAGGCCTGCCCTTTGGTGGCAATGGACCACCAGGTGATGGACCTTGCTGTGTGCTCAGGAGTGGACTGACTACCGCCTGTCCTGGAACAGCTCGTACTACGAAGGGGTGAACATCCTGAGGATCCCTGCCAAGCGAGTGTGGTTGCCTGACATTGTGCTGTATAACAAGTGAGTAGTGCGGCTCAAGCCAGGGCAGCAGGCCCAGCCTGGAGAGGTCATCCAGACCAACCCTTGACCTCCTCTCCTGCACTTCACCCAGACTTCCCGGCCACTGGGCTGGGGAGATGGGAAGTCAGAGTCCCAGGCAGGAAAAGGACCTTGTCCCATTCAGCAGGGCTGGGACCAGGCCAGCCTTCTTGAGGCCAGGGCTTCCCCTCTCCCTCCCCCACTGTGTCTCAGAGCCCCACGGTGGCTTTGTGGGCATTAGGTGTGGAGCTCTGACTTGCTGTGTCTTAGACTAGGCATGAGAGCAGCCACTTGAGTGGCCGAGGCGGGAACATCTTGAGCTCAGGAGTTTGAGACCAGCTTGTGCAATAAAATGAGAGCCAGGCTGGAGAGATGGCTTAGCGCTTAAGGCGCTTGTCTGCAAAGCCTAACGACCCCGGTTTGATTCCCCAGTACCCACGTAAAGCCAGATCTACGAGGTGTATGGATCTGGAGTTTGTTTGCAGTGGCAAGAGGCTCTGGCCTGCCTTCTGTCTGTCTTTCTTCTCTATCTCTCTGCTTGCAGATAAATAAATAAGTAAGAAGAAAAGGTGAGAACCCATCTCAGGGAAAAAGAAATACGTAGTCAAGGGACAAACAGGAGTTCAAATACTGCTTACTAGCTTAACAAACTTGACGAAGGCACTAAATTTCTTTGAGCCTTGATTTTCCCATCTGTGAAATGGGGGAAATAATAATAGCTACCTTCTTGGAATCCTACGAGACTTAAGTGGGCTTTTCCATGATGCCTCATGGTAGGAGTTACCTAGAAAAGCAGGCTTCTTTCAGTGAATGGGAGGAGTCATTCCCAAGGGCTCTTGGGGTGGGATTCTGAGAACAGGCCTGACCTCATGTAAGGGTTTCACGATGCTTTCCACCTTGCCTTGCTCCCGCCACAGTGCTGATGGGACCTACGAGGTGTCCGTCTACACCAACGTGATAGTCTACTCCAACGGCAGCATCAAGTGGCTGCCCCCTGCCATCTACAAGAGCGCCTGCAAGATTGAGGTGAAGCACTTTCCCTTCGACCAGCAGAACTGCACCCTCAAGTTCCGCTCCTGGACCTACGACCACACCGAGATCGACATGGTCCTTCTGTCACCCACGGCCATCATGGATGACTTTACACCCAGTGGTGAGTGGGACATCGTGGCCCTCCCAGGGCGCAGGACAGTGAACCCGCAGGACCCCAGGTACGTAGACGTGACCTACGACTTCATCATCAAGCGCAAGCCGCTCTTCTACACCATCAACCTCATCATCCCCTGCGTGCTCATCACGTCGCTGGCCATCCTGGTCTTCTACCTGCCGTCCGACTGCGGCGAGAAGATGACGCTGTGCATCTCCGTGCTGCTGGCGCTCACCTTCTTCCTGCTGCTCATCTCCAAGATCGTGCCTCCCACCTCCCTGGACGTGCCTCTCATTGGCAAGTACCTCTTGTTCACCATGGTGCTGGTTACCTTCTCCATCGTCACCACTGTGTGCGTGCTCAACGTGCACCACCGCTCCCCCAGCACCCACACTATGGCGTCCTGGGTCAAGCAGTGCTTCCTGCGCAGGCTGCCCACCTTCCTCTTCATGAAGCGCCCTGGCCTTGAGGATAGCCTGGACAAGGGCCCCCAGCCCAACCAGGTGTGCCTGACCAAGGCCGAGACCACCAGCAGCCCCTCCAACCTCTACGGGACCTCCATGTACTTTGTGAACCCCGCCCCTACCGTCCCCAAATCTGCAACAGGCTCTCACGCAGCAGCAGGTGTCCCTAGGGATGTCAGGCTGAGGTCCTCCGGGAGGTTCCGCCAGGACCTGCAGGAGGCCTTAGAGGGTGTCACCTTCATTGCTCAACATCTCAAGAATGAAGACCAAGACCAAAGCGTAAGTCCTCAGCCCCACCCACCTCCCCAGTGTCAGGGGCTCAAATAACCAGCCCCCGGTTCCTGCCATTAACTTGGGTGATAAAGACGCAAACAAGAATAAGGCATCCAGAGCTGAAATGGGTTTTGTTATATGTAGCTTTATGCGTCCAGAAAGGGAAGGAAGGCACCGTGATCTTTGTGTGGCTCTGGTTCTCCAAAGCAGAGCCTGAGAGGGATTTGGGTGCCACTTGCCCCCAGGGAGCACAGTGAGGAAGTGGAGCACAAAGGCAGGGAGGAAAGCAGAATACTGGGGGGTTGGGGGAGCTCAGCCTTGGAATGATCCCCAGGGTGGAGGCTGAGGCATTTGCTCACCAGCACCCATCCCCATTGGTGGAGAGTAGGCCAGGCCATTAGCGTCCCTTCTCTTCCCAGTTCTGCCAGAGAGAGCATCCCTGGTACTGAGGATGGCCTGGGGCGGAGAAGAGGGGAGCAGCTGTGGCCGGAAGTGGGAGGCTGGAAAATGGCTCAGAACCGTGGGGTGGGGTGGGTCCCCAGCATCCGCTCCCTTTCTCAGACTTGCCAGGAAGCCAGACAGGCACTTATCTTTCAGGAGTGTGGAAGCCGCAGTTCAAGTGTTATTGCTACCAGGCTAGTAAATTACCCAGTGAGGTGGTTTTCAAAACTGAGGCTAATTCACCTTCACAGGACAAAGCGATGAGTTCTAGAGTTTGGGCGTCTCAAATGACTCCTCCTAATGCGTAATATGCATAAGGGAGATTTTATAACAACTGGACACACTGAGAGATGATCGTGGTAAGACATCTTCCCATGCCTTTCTCTAAGGGACAGAGCAAGTCTGGTGCCCTGTGAATATCCTCATTCCAACCCAAATCCCATCAGCCTTTGTTTTGCTTTGAGTTTTTCGAGGTAGGGTCTCACTCTAGCCCTGGAATTCACTGTGTAATCTCATGCTGGCCTTGAACTTACTTCGATCCTCCTGATCCTCCTACCTCTGCCTCCCGAGCGCACCACCACGCCTGGCTCATCATCGATCAGTCTTTTTTAAAAATATATTATTTATTTATTTATTTGCAAACAGAGAGGGGGGAATGGACACACCAGGGCCTCCAGCTGCTGTAAGCAAACTCCAGATGCATGTGCCACCTTGTGCACCTGGCTTTACGTGGATACTGGGGAATTGAACTCAGGTTTGTCAGGCAAGTGCTGAAACTGCTAGGCATCTCTCCAGCCCCATCAGAGTCTTTGAACAGGTTTTATGTCACAACACGGTGTCTCCTTTGCAGCTGTGTGACTAGAAGAGGCTGTCTCCAGTTTTTCTGGAATCTTTCTGGAATCCTTTCCCACCAGCTGCATTCTCCAGAGAAGACATGGGTATCCCATTAGTCAGCACAGACTGACAAGCACAGAGCCACACACTGCACAAAGGGAAAGAGACCCACCAACAGATGGGATGTGGGGCGCGGAGGGACTGTGCGTTCTGCTAGGCAGACTGGAGCCCTTGGACCAGCAGCATCAGTCATCCCTGGAAGCTGTTAGAAATGCAGGCTTTTGGCCTTTCATCCCAGCACTTGGAGGCAGAGAGGTAGGAGGATCTCTGTGAGTTTGAGACCACCCTGAGACTACATAGTGAATTCCAGGTCAGCCTGGGCTAAAGTGAGACCCTACCTCAAAAAAAAAAAAAAAAAGAAAGAAATGCAGGCTTTGGCTTTCCTACTTAGAATCTGCATTTTAATCAGATCTCAGGAGATTTCTGAAACTGTTCCACTTTGCAAAGCTCCGCAGCTCTGTAGGGTCTTACCTTTTAAAACCAGATGATTGATCTAGTTTAAAATCATTCAGGAGTTCGGTCCCACCTGATTCACTGGCTGCAAAGCAGTATCGTGCTCTGGGGCCTGGATGCTGACGGGAGACCCTTGGGTAGCTTTTCACCAAGTCAGGATTCCTATGCGTTTATGTGAACTTTTCTCGGTTGAGAAGCCCTGGCCTCCTGCAGCCTTGGTGAAGCTGATGCCCACCCTGACCTGGCTCTTCTGCGGGCCTCACCACTCTCTTGGCATTCACTAGTTGCTTGCTATTTCTAGCTTAATTAATTAATTAAGTCCCCAAAGGGAAGGAGCCAGGCAGGAATTGCTGCTGTTAAAATCACCAGTGTTCCCAAAGTGCCAGACATACTAGGTGCTCCAGGGGGGAGCTGACAGGTGACATTAACCTCCTGGGAGCCCTGTGGAGTGGCTCCTCCTAGAACTCCTTTCTACAAGGAAGTGAAGCTCAGAGACACCCTCTGACTTGCCCAGGGTCACAGAGCCCCCTCCCCTAGTGTCCTGTCCAGCTCTGAGTGCGTGAGTTATGGATGCATTTATTGTCTGATCTTCTCACGTGTTTTTTGAGAAGAGTCTGTCTTCCTTCCCTCCCAGGGCGGCTCACCCCTAAGCCACCCTAGGCTCATCTTCAGCACTTTCACCCTCCCGGTGATTAACTGGTCACTATTTATAGCACAAAAATACGGAAAGATAGGGGAAGTATACACACACACACACACACACACACACACACACACACACACACACACACGCACGCACGCACGCACACAGTTTGAAATTAGGGCTATGAAAAATTTTAAAAAGCCCCACATCACACTCTGTGTAGGCTTGTGCTATGTTGGTTGGGGGAATGGAGGCTGGCCCAACACAGGATTATCCTGGAGTGTGACACACACCATTGCAGCGCCCAGACAAATTGGGTCACTGACGTCAGCCTGCCCAGTTGCTGCCTGTATTTCCAGCTCTGGAGTCTCTGGAGCCTTCCAGACCAAAGGATGGGGTGGGGGTGGGGCTTCGATGCTGGGCGCTCTCTGAGGGTCTCCCTCAGCACCAAGGAAGCAGATATATCTATGGTGATACCTCTAAAGCCAGGCAGGTGGCTTCTAATGTCACACTCCCTAGGTGGGTCTGAGAAGGGGAGGGGCAAGGCAGTAAGAGTGCCAGAGACAGCCAGCTGGCGAGGCAGGAGGAGGCTGAGTCTTAATTCTAGGAAATTGCAGGCCCTGCTGTGATTGGAATTGAACAAATCAAACAGCAGGCTTTCCAGGTGTTCTGCAAGCTTTTAAGAAAGTAGGTGGAGGGTCTGGGGTGAAAATGAGAAGGAACTTTATAATCCCCAAGCCCTGTCATTTATGCATAGCTGGGTCTGCCCTCTCCACCTGCAGGATCTGCATCCAGGAGCCACTGGGGAGGGGGAAATACACAGGAGGAAGAAGCAAGGATAAAAACAGATGTGGAAGCAGAAGATGGAGCAGCTGGGAAGAAGAAGGGGTTCAGTGGAAGGGAGACAGGAAGGGGGCAAGAGAAGGTAACAGGAAGAAATTATCATCAAAATACATTATATACATGTATAAAAATTATCAAGACAAGCCAGGTGTGGTGGCGCACGCCTTTAATCCCAGCACTTGGGAGGCAGAGGTAGGAGGATTGCTGTGAGTTCAAGGCCAGCCTGAGACTACAGAGTGAATTCCAGGTCAGCCTGGACTAGAGTGAGACTCTACCTCAAGAAACCAATAATAATAATAATAATAAAATTTAAAAATTATATATGGGAGGGAAAACTGAACTAGCATGTACAGACTTTTTATCGTGATTCCCTAAAAAATACAATATGCAATATAACAGCTGCTTGCGTGGCTCTTACAGATGAAAGGACAGGTGGAATGGGCATCGGTTATGTACAAGTATTACACCTTTTTAAAAATATTTTTATTTATTTATTTTCAAGCAGAGAGAGAGAGAGAGAAAGAGAGAGAGAGAGAGAGAGAGAGAGAACCAAGTGGGTCTAGCCTATGTGGGTACTGGGGAATTGAACCCGGGGCCTTAGGCACTGGAGGCAAGTGCCTTAACCACTGAGCCATCTCTCCAGCCCGTATGACACCTTTTTCACACAAGAGTCTTCAGCATCCTTGAGTTAAGTCTTCACAGGGATTCCTAGGACAACCCCCTGAGAACACTGCATTAATGACCCTTACATTCCAAGCTTTTCTGTAAAACCTCAGTTCCCAGCGGTTCCACTGAGGCAGTCAGGCAGGGTGGGGGTCAGAGGCCACCAGGAAAAGCAGAGTTGTCCAGCTCGGCCAGCCTAGAACTCAGCACTTGCCACACTAGTTGTACGGCCCCGTGTGACCTGTGAGATCCTTGGGCTGTGGAGGAGGGTGTGACTCAGAAGTAGGGACCCTGTGCTTGGCACCTGTAACCTGCCCCTCTGTCTGCTGCAGGTCATCGAGGACTGGAAGTTCGTGGCCATGGTGGTGGACCGGCTATTCCTGTGGGTGTTCGTGTTTGTGTGCATCCTGGGCACCGTGGGGCTCTTCCTCCCTCCCCTCTTCCAGACCCACGCCCCTCCCAAGGAGCCCTAAGCTACGCAGTGTATCAGAGACCCCCCCCAAGTTGTAGTGTGAGATGAATGGAGTAGCCGAGCAGGCAGTTTGCTGCCTCCTGGCTTCCAGCTGATAAGGCCCTGTGATGAATAATAAATATGTCACCATTGGCAATCAACCCCATCCAACCAGCCACAGTCAAGAGAGGAGCAAGGACGGGAAATCTCTACTGTCCTCTCTGGCGCCTGCAGGAGTGGGCTTCAGACTGTCGAAGTCCAGACTAGACAGTGCTTCCGTGTGCCAGGCGGAGTTAGGCATACTTGTAACACCTGCTCTGTGCCAGGCGCTGTGCCCACCACATCCTGGTCTACCTTTCAGTCCCACTTCCTGCAGTCTCTCCTGTCCTCTAGGCTCATAGGCCTTCTTTTGTTCCTTCACATT
The DNA here is from genome assembly GCA_004024765.1 of Zapus hudsonius. NCBI lineage: Eukaryota > Metazoa > Chordata > Mammalia > Rodentia > Dipodidae > Zapus > Zapus hudsonius. The sequence continues at coordinate 3,815 of PVHP010015848.1, read as the reverse complement.
CTTCCAGATCCTTCCCAGCTTCAGGGCCTTTGTATCTGCTGCCCCTTGTACTTGAACCTTCTTCGCAGACCTATGCTTCCCAAGCTCTTGCCATGTCTTGCTCATGCTCCAATGCCTCGTAGTAGAGGCCTTGCCTCTAGTCACTCTCTCCAGTGATCATGTTATCCGCCACCTTCCTGGGGCCCTGCTTAGTGCCCGGTGGAACACCAATCCTCATCTCGCCCCTAACAGGGTTTGCTCCTCTGTGCTCACTTCAGGGCTCGAGGCAGCTCCGCACACAGCAGGTGCAAAATAAATGTGTGTTAAATGAATAAATGGCTCCTCCTCCTCCTCTGGGTTCACATGTCCCCTCTGGTCCCCACTTCTGGAAGAAGTGGCCTTTTCCTCTGGGACATCACAACTCCAGCTGCTTTCTGCCTGTGTACCATGGCTGGTTCAAGCCTGTCTCCCTCACATGCTGATTCGTTTCCCCCACAGTGCCTGAACTGTGGACATATTTCTAAAATGGAGGAAACTATTTTAAAGAGTTCTGTATTTAGTATTACGATATAATAAAATTGACTTTTTAATGCCTAATTCTATGAATCTTAAGTATGTATTTGTATAATCATCACTGCCACTAGGATTCAGATCTGTCACCCAAAATAAATTCCACTACTGTCTCCGTTTAGTCCATCTCCTGTGCACCTAGCCCCCACCTCCCACCCTCACCTCGAGGGCTGTAAGGGACTCCCACAGGACGTAACCTTCTTTCATCGAGCGTGATGTCTCTGACATTCACCCTGGGGTGTGGAGTGTACCAGTAGCAGACCCTTTGTATGCTGAGCAGTCCTGGTACTCTAACCCAGGGATATTGAAGCATGGTCAGGCAATTCTGAACAGACCTGCCGTAGGACTGCCTTGAGCAAGTGTTCATCTTCCTAAAGAAGAGCCAGACAGCTGGGTCACAAGGTAAGGGTGCGCTTGTTCTGAGCTTCTGAGAGGCAGTTGGTACCATTTTGCAACCCCACCAGCAAAGTGCAATTTCTTATTTTGGCAAGCCTAAGGGATGTGATGTGGTTTACCATCCTGGACTTCATTTGTATTTTCTTAATGGAAGCATATCTTTTCATATGCCTTTTTTTTTTTTTTTTTTTTAGTTTTTTTGGTTTTTCCAAGTAGGGTCTCCCTCTAGCCCAGGCTGACCTGGAATTCACTCTGTAGTCTCAGGGTGGCCTCGAACTCATGGCGATCCTCCTACCTCTGCCTCCCGAGTATCATATGCCTTTCTTACCTTTTTGTCCCTTCTGTATGTCCTCTCTGGTCAAATGTGTTTACCTCTTTTGATAATTTTTAAATTGGGATGTGACTTTGCTTACTGATAAGTTTTTGAAATATTTTATTTATTTGCAAGGGGAAAGAGAGAATGGGCATGCCAGGGCCACCTGTTACTTACTGTACATGAAATCCAGACACATGTGCCACTTTGTACATCTGGCTCTACATGGGTACTAGGGAATTGAACCTCTGCTGTCAGGCTTTGCAAGCAAGTGCTTTTAGTTGCTGAACACATTGTTGAGGGGTTTTTTATTTTGTTTTTTTGAGGCAGGGTCTCACTCTATCCCAGACTGACTTGGAATTCACTATGTAGTCTCAGGCTGGCCTTAAACTCATGGAGATCCCCCTACTTCTGCCTCTGCTGGGATTAAAAGCATGTGCCACCATGCCCGGCTGAGTTTTTTTAATAACTTTATTCACATATAACTTACATTAATGTTGGCTCTGTTTACAGTACACAATGCACAACAATCCAGTTTAGTAGACCTGCATCACCCTAACTGATTCTTTATAGCTGTCTATACTTACCATTAAGTTTTTAGGGCTCTTTATATATTCTGGATACAAGCCCTTTGTTGAATATATGCTTTACCATATCTTCCAAATGAAGGAATCTTTGCCAAGAAAACAAGAATGGGGTCTGAGAAGTGAGCCCCAATTCTTTCACTTTATGGGTCTTGCAAACTGTCTTCCTGTATTTCATTTAAATATGGGTAAGTGGCGCCTTCCAGAACTCATAACTCATCTACTGAACACCAGGAAGAAGTTAATATGTGTTTATGGAATATCAAGAAGGCCTTCAGGTGCCATACCATCTCTTCTAGGTGGTCAGAGAATCTAAGGGACCCTATGGCACCCCAAGCTGTCACTGCATGTTCCTGGGACACCCAGGGTTGCAGGTGGTTGTGGGGCAAAGGAGATCTACGAGGGAACAGAGTGGGGGTCCAGGTGCCCTATCAGCTCCAGCACCATAGTTTATTACTATGCTGAGAATCAAAACCTAGGCCTCCCTCCAGCATGCTGGGCAAGCCCCCTTTACTAACCACAATCCTCAGCACTGTTCTGTTCTTCTGTTTATTCTATTTTAAAAAAAAATCATTCACGGGAGAGAGGGAATGGGGGAGGAGGAGAGACAGAATGGGCGCACCATGGCCAACAGGCAATCATCACTGCAAAGGAACTAAAGACACAAATCTTTGTGTATCTGGCTTTATGTGAGTACTGGAGAATTGAGCCCAAACCAGCATGCTTTAAAGTGCTTTTAACCATTAAAAGCCTTTCTTAAAAAAAATTTATTTGCGTGTGTGTGTGTGTGTGTGTGTGTGTGTGTGAGTGTGTGTGTGAGTGTGTGTGTGCCAGTGCGGGTTTTAGTTTTTATTAAGAAACATTAGGATGTGAGGGCGATCTGGCTGCGACATCTGTCACCCCATTGATCGCCAGGGTTGACTCGGCTGATCTGGCTGGCTAGGCGGGTGTCCCCTTCCTCCCTCACCGCTCCACGTGCCGTGCGTGCGTCCCACCCGAAGCTGCGCGCTCGGTGGGAGAGGACGACCTTCCCCGAATAGAGGAGGACGGGTCTTCAGTCAAGGGTATCCGAGTAGCTGCGCTCCCCTGCTAGAACCTCCAAACAAGCGGGTTTTCGTGTTTATTAAGAAACATTAAAAAGAACGAAACATTTCAGATACATCCTAAATTAGAAACTATAAATAAACCCCCATGTGCCATCACCAGGCCTCAAAAATTATCAACACATCACCAATATTATTTCCCTTCCATCTCCCCTACATTTCAGGACTTAAAAACAAACAAGCAGGCGGGCGTGGTGGCACATTTAATCCCAGCAGAGGTTGGATCGCTGTGAGTTCGAGGCCAGCCTGGGATTACAAAGTGAGCTCCAGGTCAGCCTGAGACCCTGCGGGGGTGGAGGGAGGGACCAGATCAAGCCAAAAAGATTTAATTACTTAAGGCCGTCCACTGCCGGAGCCTCGTTTTGAGGTTGCCTTGGGGTCCTCCGTGGAGCTGCACGCGCATCGATGGGAAACTCTGGGCCCCAGATTTGATCCCTACCCTGGGCGACGGCGACGGGGGACCTCCTCCCGTCCCGCAGACCCCTCCGCCCCGCCCGCCCCGCCCCGCGGCGCTCCGCTCCCTCCCCGGAGGGCACAGAACGCACGCAGAGCCCCGCGGCCGCGCAGCCCGGAGAGGCGCCGGCAGTCCCCGCGGATCCTCGCCATGGGCACCCGCGCGTTCTCGCCGCCCCCGTCGCCGCTGCTGCTGCTGCTGCTACTGCTGCTGCCAGGTACGGGCCCGGGGAGCGGGGGACGGGGCTGGAAGGGAGTGCGCGCGGGGATGGGGGACCCGGGGCTGGAAGGGAGTGCGCGCGGGGAAGGGGGACCCGGGGCTGGAAGGGGGTGCGCGCGGGGATGGGGGACCCGGGGCTGGAAGGGAGTGCGCGCGGGGATGGGGGACCCGGGGCTGGAAGGGAGTGCGCGCGGGGA
>PVHP010015847.1:0-36785 GCA_004024765.1 Zapus hudsonius | reverse complement strand
GCCCCCAACAACACACCTCCAACAAGGTCGCAATTCCAAACCCGCCATCAGCTGGGGATCGAGCATTCAGAACACATAAGTTTATGGGGGACACCTGGATCCAACCAGCACAGTCGATAAATCCTGTTCTTTCCCTGAGCGTGAGTTTGGGGCCTCCATGCGGATGAGCCCTTCCCAGCACCACTCTCCTCAGTCAAGGTCAGTCACCTTTCCCTGTCCTTGCCAGCAAGTGCACTCCTTTGTGTAGATGTTCCTAAGTGACCCGACAAGCTCACAACAGACACTGGGCCAAGACCTTTGCCTGTTTTCACTATGATAATAAGTCTCCTCAGTGAGTAAGTCTCCTTATATCCTTGGGCTCTTGTTCATTGCCCTAGGGCAGACCCCAGGAAGTTTGCAGAGCAGAAGAGTCCACACACATACTCTCACTGCTTTTGATATTGGCTGGCACTCCTTCCCCTGCTCTCACAATAATATTTACCTTGAGAAAATAGCCTTTGGGGGCTGAGGAGATGGTTCAGTGTTTAAGGCTCTTGCTTGCAAAGCCTGATGGTCTGGTTTTGATTCCCCAGTACCCATGGAAAGCCAGATGCGCAGACTGGCACACGGTCTAGAGTTCATTTACAGTGGTGGCAAGAGACCTTGGCTTGCCAATTCTCTCTCTCTCTCTCTCTCTCTCTCTCTCTCTCTCTCTCTCTCTCTCTCTCTCTCCCTCTCCCTCTCCCTCTCTCTCTCCCTCTCCCTCCCTCCCTCCCTCCCTCCCCCTCTACCTCTCTCCTTGCAAATAAATAAATAACATTTTTTAAAATTAAAAAGCCTTTTCAGCATATCAAGTGCAGATGTTCACCACACATCACATGTAGTTCGGTGCTCTCCTCCCCTCCCCTCCCCTCCCTTCCCCTCGTTTCAGCAGCAGCAGTATGGCTCAGAGCCACACAGGAAGTAGCTTCCTGGAAGCCTCCCCAGCTTCACTGAGAAGTAGCTGGCAGTTCCTGTGCAGTGTTTGGAGTGGAAGATGGCCTGAAAGTGTTCAGGCCAACCATTCAGGTTTTCATTTGCAGTATCAGGCTCAGTAATGAGATCCTCAGCACTTTATTACAAAATAGGCGCTGCATTAATGAATTTGCCCAAATGTAAAAAGCAGAGAATTACGGTAGGCAAGGCTGATCTGGGATGTTCCATAAGTTTAATAAATGGACTTTCCATGGCTCCACTGTTTTCAACTTGATGATGGTTTATTGGAAGATGATAGCATCATCATAAGTCAGGGGCTGGAGAGGTGGTTCAGCAAGTAAACGTGCCTGCGTGCAAAGCCTGCCAAGTCACTCACGTAGAGGGAGACAGGCATTCACTTGCCATTCACAAGAGACCTTGGTGGGCCAATACCCATGTGTGCACACACAAACACACCCACAAAGTAAGAATTTTTAAGATAATTAAAACCATCTTGATAGGTGTATGCTATAGGAATATAGTATAAATGAATATTCATATATATATGAATGCATCATCTGCTTGTAAGACATGAATGTGTTCATATATACAGATAGATTCTTAAATGTAGATATATTTAGATGTATTTGTATATAGATGGTCTTTGTTACATGAGGAAATCCTTATGTATGGGTCTATTGCATATCTTGGGAATAGATTCATTTCTCTAGGTGGCCTCCGTAGCAGAGGTGGCAGGCCTGGTCCTGGAGGCCTTTCCCAGGACTTCCCCATTGAGTACCTTCTGGTTCTACAGCTCCTCCACTCTCAGCTTCTATCTGTGCTGGCACACAGAACAGCGAGGTCTTTCCTGGGCGCCCCATCCCGCTTCCCTGGCTTCAATCACTGGCTCTTGTGCGTGGCCAGTATGATCTTACTTGGTCCTGGTGACCAATAAAAAGTGACATCTGGTGACCAGTTTCCAGCTACCATAAACTCACCTGCTGAGCACCAGACCTGATCAAAGGAGCATTTGTTTCTTGCCAAGGGGCAAAAGTGATAACAGGAAATTCCTGTAGGAGCACAAAAGCTTGCTGACTTCTCTTCCCAAACTCTTGATTATATGATCACACCAGTTCTTCAAAATTCTAAGCCCAGGCTCCTTTCTTGGGATGTCCCTCGGTGTTCCAGGCCCACCTGTTCAGTTCTTGTCTTCGTGTGCTGCCCTGTTGTTGGAGTATAGAAGAGGGGTACATTGGGCCTCCATAGAATAGTTCAGGAAGCAAGCCCCTTGGTCATTTCAGAGGTATCAAGTTAACACCACTCTCCTTGGAGCTGAAATTCTTGGTGCAACTGTCTGTATTCTTCTCCAGGCCAGTGGCCTGGCACAGGACTGGGTTTCCTGGAGCCCAAAGCTGGAGTGGCTTCTGTTTGTTACTTTGGACAGGGTGAAGGGTTCTGGGTAAATTCTCCATCAGGTGTCACAAGTGTTCTGACTTATCTTGAGCAGATAGGAGCCTAGTCGTAGGCAGCACAGGAGGTCTTCCATTCCTGGCTCCCATGGCATAGGGGTTGGAGATGTCTGTGGGCAAAGTCCGGATGAAACTACACCAGCTTTTTTTCAAGAGGCGATCGATGTCTAGGGAGATGGCTCAGCGGTTAAGACGCTTGCCTGCAAAGCCTGATGGCCCTAGTTTGATTCCTTTAAAGCCAGATGCACTAAGTGGTACATGCATCTGAAGTTTGTTTGTAGTGACTGGAGGCCCTGGCATGCCCTTTCTCTCCTCTCTGTCTCTCCTCTGCTTGAAAATAAATAAATAATTTTTTTTAAAAAGAGGCAATCAACCCAACAGTTGGCCAAATACCAGCCTTGTCCTACACAAGGCTTGTGTTCACAGTAGGGTGCAGCAGAAAGTCATGGGTCACATATGATGGTAGCTTAAGTAGTTCAGGCTTAAGTGGTCCACAAATAGGGGGTTCAGAGCCATTGTTACTGATCCTAGCCATATCTCTGGCCACAGCTCACCGTGGTAGTAACGCTGACTTCATTCTGGTGCTTCACTAAGAGTTCAAAGGCTCTCAGAACTGCCAGCCTGTTCTTGGGGATCCCACCAAGGGGCCTTTCCACCTCATGCTCTCCCTCTGCTGCACACAGTTTTCTCGGGGTGGCCAGCAGCGGAGGCAGCCTGTAGTAGGGAACATGGTTGGCAGGCCTCTCTTTCCTTCCCAGGGGTCTCTTTGGTCTTCATCATACCCATATGAGTCCCCAGCTGGAACTCCCACTTGGACCCACAGGCAGGCGATAACCAAGAATCTACGAGGCTGGCTCAGAGCTTGCTACTTGTGGATACCATGCCTTATGCCAGCCTCTGTCACCTCCTCAGCCCCTGCAAGGTGCTAGTAATGGCATATCCTTGTGTGGGCAACGTGCCTGTCAAAGAGACCCCAGCAATAGGAGTGTGAAGTTACTGGCCATGGGCACGTCCGGCCAGCCCTCATCACTGGGTATACTGCAGCCCTCTGGCAAGGACTTGCAAGTGCCCTTCCTGGGTGCCCCTCACAAATTGCCTCCTGGATGATTAGTGTAGGTACCTATACCTCCTGAATCGGTGTCCTCGGAAGCATTTATGTGTAAGATCAGCCTTTGGACACAGGGGCAAGGCAATGTTTTCCACACACTGGGGTAGTGGAAAGCAACTCTGGTATCATGTTTAAACCCGTGCCCTCCTCTGAGCTGCTGAGGTCCTAGCGATCACATGCTTTCTGTCAGCTGGGAACACCTGGTGTCGTGGCACTCAGCAAGAGGGAAAGCTTCCTGATGTCCCCACGTTTGACCAGCCCCCTTGGAGCCTAGGCAGGTCTGTAGATGACATTATGAGCAAGGGACACCAGATGGCAGGGCCCCTGGAGATGATGCCCACTCTCACTGGCTCACATTCCCCTCCCTTTTCATTGTCCTTTCTGCGTGAGTATGAGAACAAGCTGGGCAGCATGCGTCTCCCTAAACACCACGGATTTCCAGACTGCATGCCGGCCATAATCACAGGTCCTATGGGGTCTCGGGATGGTGAGGACAGCTGTCAGAATGGGGACACCTTCCATAACAGAGCATGTTTGGCAGCTGGTTTATGCTGGGTGTGAGCTGCATGGCCTGTCCTGAGGCTGGAATGTGTGCCCAGCATCCAGATCCCACCCCATCCCTGCCACATGATCAGCCCCATGTGTTCTCCGTAGTACCCTTGAAACAGCTGGCAGCTCTCTCCCAGGAACCTGGAGAAGGACCTCCTCCCACCCTCCCCACCCCCGTGAGAAGTTGGGTGATGCCATCTTCAAGGCTGCCTCAGGCTCTTACCGGTGGGATCCTTGGAAATTCCCACCAAAAACTGAACACACTAAAATGTTAATGGAGTTCATTGGATTTCTAGGGAAAATGCCATCCTAACATCTGCCAGTTGGAGTTAGATGCAGGGACTAAAACTGGACCCAGGACAAACCATTCCAGCTCGCTGCTCGGTCTTAGGCACTGCTCTTAAGTCAGGATGGTGCTGCTTTGATCCAGGTGTCCCCCAGGGACTCAATGTGTTCTGAATGCTTGATATGCAGCTGGTGGCAGTTTGGGAATTGGCACCTCCTAGAGGCGGTGTTTTATATTGGGGCAGGCTTATGGGTGTTGTAGCCAGCTTCCCCTTGCCAGTGTTTGGCACACACTCCTGCTGCTGTTGTCCACCTGACACTGGACAGGAGGTGATGTCCACCCTCTGCTCATGCCATGCCTCTCTCTCTCTCTCTCTCTCTCTCTCTCTCTCTCTCTTTCTCTCTCTTTCTCTCTCTCCTGTCTCTCTCCTGTCTCTCTCCCTCTCTCTCCTTCTCTCTCTCTCAAATACTGTCATTTAAGAAAACAAAGAATGAAACTGCTCTGACCAGGAGGCTGGCAGCCAGGTTTACCCAGGGCCCCGGGCATCCTAGGTGAAGAGCTTGCCTTGCTCCAACCCTGGAAGTCACAGAAAGTCAGGGACCATTTGGCTCCCTTACTCCAGAACTGACCTGCATCTCTGTCTCTTCTTGGCATTTTTCACTGACCTGGAATGACAAAAGGCAGCCTTAGTGGCAGCTGTTTTGTGATCTTCTGTTTCTCTGAAAAATTGACCAGCTTCAGGATCTTTAAAGGCCCACAGCGCTTAGCTTTCCTGAGAGAGATGCATGAGTGTCTCATGGATTTAAGGCACGTTGCTGGATCACAGTTGGGGTGGGCGCAGGGCAGCCTGTGGAGAGCCTTAGGGTCCCTCTCTGTGGACTTAAATATGAGCCGTAGGGAGCACCGTGATGGAAAATGGAGGGGATAATGAGAAAGACCTTGGACCTCGGGGCTCTGCAGCTCAGCTAGCCACCTATTCATCTTCTGTGTCGGGGGAGCAGCCGCGCGCACGGCTGGCGGTTGGTGGTTCTGCCCCAAGTCAGTTGTGTGTGGTGGGCTTCCTAAGTGGGCCTATAAGAATGAGCTCTGCCAGTCAAGGACATCATGTCCGAGAGAGCTCACTGCATTCAGGCCGGCACTGTGTTCCTGGCCAGAGCCCTGGCAGGTGTGCATCACCCTGCCCTAGGCCTGCCCCTCGTGGGAACTGCTTCTCCTGAAGAAGCTTCTCTCGGATTCCTTTCTGGAGTTGGGACCAGCCCAGCCTTCTTGTTTCTGGCTGACTCCTAGGCCAGGAGCTTGCTTCAGAAAAGGGCGATAGTTAGCCTAGAGATCCCTGGCAAGAATGAGTGGCCCAGGCTCTGGCCACACCCAGCTGTGTCTTGTTGAGACTTGGCTTGGTGTTCTTCTGAGTCAGTCATTAAACTGGCACTTTAGTCACCAGAACACAGATATCAGCTTTTAGCTCCTCCATCAGACAGGAAGCCACAAAGGCATCTGAGGTGATTCTGAAGTGGGTCTTCACAGAAATCTTGCCAGGGGAAAAAAGTCTGTGCTCCAAGAAGAACACCTCTCCTGCTGGCATTGCACACCCTCCTTACATCTGATGAGGACATGGGCCTCAGGGCTTGTCCCACAGCCCACCTCTGCCAGCACGGGCCTCCTGTATCCTGAGGTTATACTCAGAAGCCCTTCCTTGACTTCTCCAGAGCTTGAGGATGTCAGACAGCTGCTGCCTAGACAAGACGATTCCAGATTCAAAGCCATTGCCACTCCCACACATAGAGCTCTGTGGCAGGAAGCAGCATTGTCCCGGTTGGGATGGAAGTTGCTGTGTTGTGTGTGAGGAGGCTTTCTCATGGAGCATGTCTTCATCCTGTTTCAGCTGCCACCCTAGGGTCCAAGGAGACCTGGCCTGTGAGCCGGGGCAAGTTTGCGTCAAGGACTTACTGTACTATGTGGATGCTGTCACGCTGTCGGTTGAGCAGCTTTTTGGTTGGGAACCTGTTGTTCCTCTTCCAGAGCTGTACCTAGATGCTGAAGTGTCCCGTCCCCCCGCCACCACCACCCAAGCAGGGTTGGCAGTTTGGTCCCCAGCTCAGGACACTGCTGGGAGGTGGCAGGATCTGTAACAGGTTAGGCCAACCGAAAGAAACTTACATTCCTGGGGGTGTGCCTTAGAAGGGGGTGTTGGAACCCTAGTGCCATCCGGGTTCCTCTTTGCTTCTTGGCTGCCATGAGGTAAGTGGTTTTCCCTGCAACATGGTTTCCTCATGATGTATGGTGGTACCTCAGGCCCACAGTGGAACCAACAACCAGGGACTGAAGCCATGAGCCAAAAATATCCTTTCCTCTTGAGTGGATTTATCACAGGTCTCTGTCATGGTGATAGAAAACTAACATACCAAGGTCGGATTGGAGGCAGCTTCCAACAGATGGCCTGTGTGGACATAAGTCCATACACAGCATTTCTGGGCACAACTGCATTTCAGTCTGTGTTACACAGAGGGTGAAGCAGAGAGGTGCTGACCCTTGTGGCCTCCCCTGTGTCTCCTCCTCCCATCATGAAGCCTCTTCCACCTTCATTCACGAGGTGCTGCCTCAGTTTCTCCCTCGCCCATCTGTCTGACGTGCAGGTAGAAGTGGCAGGAGACTCAGACCTGAGGTACGGTTTTGGATCCTGCCTTTGTCCCTGCATTGGTTTGATCCAGGTGTCCTCACTAACGAATGTGTTCTGAATGATCGATCCCCAGCTGATGGCAGGTTGGGTATTAGAACCTCGCTGGAGCTGTGTTGTCGGAGGCGGGCTTATGGGGGTTATAGCCAGCTTCCCCTTGCCAGTGTTTGGCACACCTTCCTGCTGCTGTTTGCAGTGCTGTGGTAGAGGTGATGTCATTTTCCCTGCCATTATGAAGCTTCCCCTTGAGTCCATAAGCCAAAATAAACCCTTTTCCTCCACAAGCAGCTTTTGGTTGGGTTCTTCGCAGCAACAAGAAAGCTGACTACAACAGTCCTCACCCACACAGTGATCTCTGAGGTGGCTGGAGAGAGCCTGTGAATTCCCTCGTGGGTACTGTCGCCCCTGTGTTTCCTTTTCCTGTCACCTTGTGAGATTCTCTTCTTTTATCCATTTCCCTCCATGTGAGTCCTTCAGACATTTTCACACTGGAGACCTCCAATCCCCTGAGGGTGACATTTCGGTTTCCAGATGCATTGTGTGGGTTTGGCCAGCTCCTGCCCAGTCTGACTCCTCTGCCTTCCGTGGCTCTTGCCCTTCTCAGCTTCTCATGCTTGTCATGTCTTCAGATATGACTTGCCTTTGCCTAAAATGTGTCCCTGCCCTTGCCAGAGTAACCCCTGCCTGTCTCTTCGCTCCAGTCTTAACTGTCCCCTCCTCTTGGGAGAGTCCTCCGCCAGGCCTGTTTGGGTGCCCTGCTGGGCATGCCTTCACCCTGCTTCATAGGTCATTTCTGTGTTTGCTTGGCCTTTTCCAAGGCCCGGTTCTCTCATATGAGTAGATGCTCCTTGAGGCCAGGAACCTTGTGGATAGGTTGGTATCTGGTGTTTGAGGGGCTGGTAGGTGGGGACGGATGGATGCCTGGTAAAGGTGTGGCAAGAGAAAGGGTAGATGGGTGGACAGAGAAGGCGAGTACATGGATATGTGGGTAGGTGGGTGGGTAGGTAGGGGGATAAGTAGAGAGGGCAGGTGGACAGGGAGAGTGGGTAGAGAAGATAGGTGGATAAGTGAATGGTTGGTTGGGTGGAGGGAATGAGGAACCGGTGGATGGCGGTGGATAAAGGGGATGGGTCAGGGGATAATGGTGGAGAATGGGTAGTTAGGGGTGAATGGCAGAGGGGTTGGACGCGTGGGTGGGTGCCCAGCGAGCCTCCATGTTTGGCTACCCTCTTGTCTATGGGGTTAGAGCTCTGTCTCCGTAGGAGAGGAATCCACCCTGGGGTGCTGTAAGCCACATCCAGGCTCCATTTGCTTTGACTGGAGAAAGGATTGTGGCGGCCTGGAGAGGCGCCTGAGCGTGGTTTGTGTGCTTTGCTTTTTTAGAAATTTTCTTCATTGACAACTTCCATACACAGATACAATATGTCATGATCGTCACCCTGTTCCACCACACTTGCTGTTTTCCCCTCTTTCACATCCACTCAAATGAGCTGTCTTCTTATCAGCTAGTCACATCTCCATTTTAATGTCATCATATTCCCCTCCTGTGACACAGGTCAGCCACCATGAGGTCATGAATGTCAAGGGCACTTGGTCTGGAAGACTGTATCCTAAGCACTCCTCCCCTTCCTTTGGCTCTTGAATTTTTCTCCCATCTCTTCTGCAGGACTCTGAGCCTTGGAGGGTGGGATAGAGATGGTCAGCACTTGGGTGAGTTTTAAGTCACCCTGGGGTCACCGCCATCTGAATATAAAAGCTTCTCAAACCCAAAGTGAGAGTAGCATTGATATACGGGAATAAACATAAGTATTTAGAAGGCAGTTTGGTGGATATAATATATCCACTTAGCCAGAGAGCAGTAGAGGTTTCTCCTGCCCAGGGCTTAGGACCTCCTCAGCCATAGGCTTTGGATTAGGTTTTCAGTACCAGACAGGAATTCCCTTCCATAGACTGGACCTCATCCAACCAAAGAGCAGTTGCTTTCCCCGCAGTTGCTGGTCAGCCATAAAGCTTGCAGGGTCCACTGCTGGTCACTGCCTTCGATGACTTCTTCCCGACTGGCTACGTGGCTCTTTCCAGCTTCAGCATCGTGACAGTGCAGCTAGTCAGTCAGTGCACAACAAAACTGTCTATCTTGAACATTTTCAAGGGACTGGGGCTGTTGCTTGGCGGTGGAACACTTCAGTGACATGTCCAATGTCCCGGGTTTGCTTCCCAGGGTCACAAAAAAGAAAGCTCAGTGTTTTGAAGTGGACAGCTCAGCGGTGCTGACTCAGCAGTAACTCCCCACCCTCTCAGCACCCTGCTTTCTCTCCCTTTGACCACTCTGGGACCTTTCTCCTTTCATTGGACTCTGTGTGTCACTCACATAGTGTACTTGAGCTCTCTGTGCTGTGTGTTGTAGGCTGAGGGCTACTCCTCCACAGGGGCAGATCACGTTTGTGCGTGCAATCCTTTGTGGGGGACAGAGGGCTGTGTGTCCCTCCTGGCTGTCGTGAGTCACACTGCAGGGAGCATAAGCACAGAGCTTCTATTGCGGGGAGGACTGCAGGGAGCACAAGGAGGACTGCAGGAAGCATGGGGCTTCTTTGGGGGGAGGACTGCAGGGAGCGTGAGCACAACTTCTGTGGGGGGAGGACTGCAGGGAGCACAGAGCTCTGCGGTGGAGGACTATAGAGAGTGGCCAAGCATTAAAGCCACCGAAGCTTCCAGTGCCAAATAACCACCTCACGGGCTATTCGATGGCCCGTCACAAACAGTGAATTCTGAAGGTTTCATAGCCCGGTGGTGGTCCAGAGTCTGGCACCCAGCCGACTGGTCATGTGGGCTCTCCCAGGCCATGGGAGGCCTCCTGCCTGTGCTTCAGGTGTCCAGAGAAGTATTTTCGTTACCTGGATCTCCTGAGAGAGCAAGGACAGGGTCACACTCATGGAATGATGCTGCCATGATGGTGTGACTCTCTTAAGTGGACGGCTGGACCTGGGGCTGCTGGGAAACCAGGGTACCTACCCACAGTCTCTGCCAAAGCCTCTTTCCTCCCAAGGAGTCCCTTGATTACTAGTGATGTACAGCCTGGGTCTTGGAAAGCTTTGAGGATTTAACAGTGACAGAGGGGGACAGATCCAGCTGTCTGGATGTTAGAAGGGTAGTGACCATCGGGCGGAGGGAGATGGGACACAACAAAGTCCTGACATTCCTGTGTAAGCCAGATAGCCTCATGTTTCCTGAGTTGAAAAACTGCCTTCTTGCTTTTTTAAGTAAAATGGAGAAGCAGAGCGTATGCTTGTGAGTGTGTGTGTGCACACATGCATGTGTGACTATAGATTGCACACTGCCTGGTGTCTGAGTCCTGAACCTTCTCCTAGGCTCAGGACCAGGACCACAGTGCGGGGGTGCAGCATGCAGCATTCCCCACAGAAACAGCCATCATCCTTTGTACCCAATTTGTATCATTGTGTTTTCCTTTCTCTGGCCTTTTAGTGTTACAAATCGTGGCCAGGAATTCTGGGGAAAGGTAAATAAATCAAAACCGTCTGTTTTCCTCTGTGACAGCAAGTCACAGCCGAGGTCTCAGTGGGAGAGGACGGCCGTGGGGGGTAGCAAGGAAATGTTCTCGCAGTTCTCCTAAGAAATTGAATTTCATTATTATATTTTATAAATATTTCCTTCTATGGCTCATAACCTGATTGCCGGCTTGTTGCTGGGGTCTTTGGAGGTGGGGTACAGCGGCGCTCAAAAGACCCCCTTCCTTCTCAGGTGTGCCCATGGCCCCAATGGAAACCAATCAAGGTGCGATTTATGTTCATTAAGTGCTTGTCAAAACTGAAAAATTTTTCTAATCAACAGCAATCTAGCCGCGGCCCCCTCAATGGCTGGGAGGGCCGCCTCCGCATCGGCTACTTGCCTGTTACAACTCTAGGCGAGGAATCTGTGATGATTACATTAGGCTAAGCTGCGAAGTAAATGAACCGTGTCTTATTTAGGTGCCACTAGCTTCAGAGTAGTCCTGCCCCGCAGGGCACTTGATAGCGTTTTATGGCTTTAAAATTAGTGTAGCTTCCCGTTTGCTGCAGGGCACTGCCTGTTCTGCCTTTGAACTCAATAAGCAAAGGGAAGGGGGCCTTTTGTTTGTCCCCCTTGGTTTTTTTTTTTCTTGCATTTTAGCAATTTTGTTTTGCATCTTTTCCAGACGGCATTGTGCAATAAAAATGTCTGACTACCAGATACATGTCTCCCCACCACCACCACCACCAAAAAAAAAGAGGTGGGGGGGAAGAAGGTAGAAGATGTGGGCATCTGCAGAAAGTATGTCTCTCCTCTGCTGCAAAGTGAAAGATTGCTTCATAGTCGCCCCTAGTGGCTCCTCGTGTCAGAATTGCCCTCTCAGGTTGGCACCACACCTTTAGCCCAAGAGCATTCATGAAGGGCCTTGGTAGGTGTTCACGCACTTTGTGTGTCTGATCCTCACAATACCCCATGATGCAGGAGCGGTTGGTACCCCTATTTCTAGACGTGGACAGGCCCTGAGTGTGGGGGGTCCCCGGGCTTCTGACTTCTCCGTGAAAGGAAGCCAGCAGGTGATGCTGATCTGTGAACCCATGCTCCTTTTCTCTGTGGAATCTGATACACAATAGATGTCGGACATGAGCTTGGGGAGCAGAGGGACTCTGTGAAAGCAGTCCAGGGACAGCTAGGCACATGGGACCCTTCTAAACTGGTCTGCGTGGACATTTGAAAACTGGAAGTACTTGTAATTTTCGATGGGCAAAATGCCCCATAGGGTCTAAAGTCAAGTGGCAGAGACAGGCGTGGCAACACATGTCTCTGGTCATCTCCACGACATCTAGAGAGCACTTGTCTAGACACTCAGTTGACAAGCTCACGCCATCAGTGTTTCAAGCCACATTTAAATACTAAGATCCTGAGGTGGAAAATACAGGAGTCTCCTGCAGCACACTGAATTCACTTGTTTTTCCTGTGGAACAGCCTTCCATGTTTCTCCCGGTGGAAGCATTTGCCCTCTGTAGGCTGTTTCAGGATACATGACTTCTAACCGCCTCTTACTCGGTTTAACCTAGAATGAGAAGAATCATGGAGTACGTCAGAGAACCGGGCTGACTCCTAGGCTATCCATGGTCCCCAGCCCCAAGGACTGATCCAGAGGGCCCACAGAGGAGGATATCCAGCTGATTGGGGATGGGGAGGGGGGGCATTGGGGAACTGGGGATAACAACTCATTGTTTGCCCATTAAATAATGTAACTCATTATGGATAATAAAACAAATTATTTTGAAAAAAAAAGAAAAACGCAGTCAAGGAACCAAAGATACATTCCTATTCAGAGAGGGTTTTTCTGCTATGTTGGTTTACATTTCAATAACCAATCCCCCTGGGCCTAGTGTTGGACTTTAACCCACCATGGTTGGGTACTGGCTACCACAGAAAGGGGAGACTTGTTCAACCAAAGTGTGGGGTCACCCCCACACACACGCACACACATTGGATGGGAATGATGCCATCACCAAACCTGAGCACCGATCCTCCGGCTTTTGCTTAGACCACATGGGAATATGGGACATAGTAACCTGGTCCGACAAGGCACTTCCTAAGTAAGGCAGGTCTCCGAGCCCATGCCTTTGCCTCTGTTGGCATTAGCCATCCGATTTACCGAGCGCCTTCTTCCTGCCATGTCCGCAGGTCACATTCACGCACTCTGGCCAGCGCTGGTCTTCGTGAAGCAAGCCCAGACTGGAATTCTGTTCGCTGTCTTGGGAAACAAAACTGTTTCTCATAGAAATTTCTTTGCTTTGAAGCTGCCTCCTACCTTGCTATTGTGACCCGGTCCTTTGGAGAGAAGGAGAAACTATCTCCTTTGAGTTGTGTGATCTGAAAGGATGTGGCCAGGAGAGTCTTCCTAGTTTTACATGTCCAGGGTATTTTTAGGAGCGGCCTTTCCTCCGCCCGTGACTATTCATGAGGCTATTGTTTACTATTCATACGTGTCCGACTTGATCGCTTGCCTGATCTCCCTGAATGGATGCTGCTATATCTGTCTCTATGGATTAGTTTCCTTTGAATATAATATTAAATGGAGAGTTTGGGAATAGCAGTGTGTCTGACAATGGACTTCTCTTACATATACTTTTTTTTTTTTTTGGAACCCAGAAGGAAGACTTTTTAAAAATAGAAATTAATGAACTACTGCTTCCTTTTTGAACCCATACATCCGTGAAGTATAGCAAAAATAGGAAACGATATCCTGTTAGCCATTCAAACTGAGAACTTAAATATTGATATTTAATTGATACTCCATGTCAGGATGGATGATAGCATTATGAAAAGTATAGTCTCCAAGAACACAAGGAAAATCATGAAGTTACTACATCTTTTTCAGGGTGTTCCCAGTCTCTTTGAGACCCGGCTTAACGAGAGCTGGATTCTCATCTCCGCTTCAGCTTGGCGCAGTACTCTGTCGCTCTGGGTCAAGTGTGCACATTAGATTTCTACTTATATCATGGAAGGGGGACGAGTATTTTAAACCCTTTCAGATCCTCTTGTGTACCACACCAAAACCCAGCGTGTGCCTCAAAGCTTAGTCATGCAGTGGAACCGGAAAACATATCATTAAATTTTTCCTTCTCTGCTATGTTACAGTCCCTTGAACCAGTCTGCACTCTGATCTTTTCTGCAAGCTTTATCCGCATGTGCTGAGCCACGTGCATCCATGCATATAACTTCATGCAATGGTCACTTGTAAAGCCTTATTTTTGTAATGACACATGCAGATTTTCCAAGTAATAATCCTTTTCAGCCTATCCTATCCAAATTTTACATTAATATCACTGCCAGTCTTTAGAGAATTGCTATGTATTGAAAGGTGCCAGGCTCCTAGTGAGAGAGATTAGCTTTTGGAAGTGTTATTATTGCTAGAAAGCTCCTGTTTCCTGACTACTCATTAATGCTGTCAGCTAACATCCTGGAAGGGCTCGCTGAATACTCAAAGCTGTGTGTGGCGTGGTCACTTTGTCCAGTGGAAAGTTCAGTTCATCAGAGCACTGGCTAGTTTAGCTGGCAGCTCAGAGGGAGGCACCCACAGCCTCTTTCTCCACAGGAAGGCTCCATTTGTAAGTGAACTGCTTTGCATCATCAAACCAAATTTCAGCAAAATGTTCAAAAGGCAAATAATGTCTTTAAGTGTTTTGAAATTTTTATTCACCACATTAACACTTGACCAAATGATCAGGGTCACACTTTGAAGATTGCTAAGCTAAATTATGAGAAGAGGAAAAGCTTAATTAGATTGGTTATGTTGAGTGTGTGTGTGTGTGTGTGTGTGTATTTACGCGCGCACACATATAACAAATTTTTGCATGTTTAAAGAATTACCTAACCTTAAGTAGCGCACCTTTAACATTAAATATTAATGCATATGTACTCAGAAACTAGGACTTACTGGGAAATGTTAATTATAGCAAAAAAAATTTCATTAGCTTGTCCATCATTTGATTATAATGATCTTAACTTTTCTTTAAAAAGTTATCTGTAAAAATGGAGTACATTGATGGTACTTGGAGAGTCCAGTCTAGGCCACCACATTTCCAGAGCCTTCCGCCTGTGTAAGACCTAGCTTATGTAGTTGACTTTGGCTTCAAGACCTTGTTAGCTGCTCTGGCTGCCCCTGTGAACGCCTCAGCAAACCATCTTTCACAGACAGCCGAAGGTAACCTCTGGATGCGAAGCCGGGCAAATCAATATAGTAAGAATATTTTTAGGGACTATTGATGGATTGCTGTATTTTGTGCTTAACTCAAGTGCCAGATGCCCCAGAGCTGACGAAGATGAACTCCCCTTTACTGAGGCTCATCTAGGCCATCACGTACACACAGGGCTTGGGAATGGCTGGGATTGCTTTGAGGTTTGGGGGAAATTTTGTGTGTGTGTGTTTCTGGGCGGACTCATCACTGCCTATTGATGAGGTGGGTACACACCTCTGCTTGCGACAACCTCCCGTCCAGGGAACATGTATCTGTGACGTTTCAGACAACCTCATTCAGCAGAGAAACAATTAATTGTCAGTGTTTGGAGTGATCTGGAACACAGAGGCGCTAATGGCCCCACATCCCTCTCCTAAGGCCGCCCCACAGAAGGCGTTAAGCTGTGCCTCTGTCAGCAAGCTGAAAGCTCTGGGTCTCTGACATGACTCTCAGTTGCTAGCAGGTTTCTCTCATTGCACCTCATTTGCATCTGGGACATCAATTAGCATGTTTGTTGAGGCTAATTGAATGAAACTCAATCATAGCTCTTAATTGCTTGACTATGTGAAAAGAAATCACATTAATGCAGCTAATTAAGTGTACGGCAATAGATGCAACATAATTAGGAGTGAAATGTAAAAAACAAGGGAAGGCCGAGGTGCAGGAGCGGGTGCTGGGCGCTAGGCACAGTTACTGAGCTGTTGGCGTGTCCGGGAACGGGTCCCTTTGCTCTGGTGCCTGCTTGGAAAAAATAATCCGCACCATGAGCATGGACAAGTCTAGAAGAAAAATGCAAATAGGTTTGCAATTACTACTTTTTCAAGCTGTTGAGGGGCAGGAGATGGCACCTCTGGGGGGCCTGGCTCTTGAGTGGGCCCCAGGGACTTGTTAAGTGCTGTTTAAAAGTACTTGGCTTTGAATTACCCTCACGCCTTGTTAAAGGGTTTTTCCCCTTTTATCTGCGATCAGCATTTTCTTCAGCTAACACAGAGCCCGGTAGATGAGTAGTATTTGCATATCAAAATCAAGCTTGCTGTCTTTATTTCACCCAGCGAGGTCCCTGCCTCAGACTCACCAGGGCCTTCGTATCCTCTCTGCTTCTGAGGACACCACATTGTTTAGTGTCTGTAAGCTTGCTTTCCTCAAGTGCCAAACTGAAAAACTGAAAAGCATAGGCTCTTGTAGAAACAGGCTCACACTGGGGCTGTCTCTCCTGGGAGAAGGAGCTGGAAGTTTTCCATTCCCTCTCATCAGGCAGCACCAGGCTGGTAGACCTTGACCGACTTGGGATCGCATTTTGTAGGGGTTAGGCAATTCTTTTCCAGGGCTGAACATTCAGGAACTGCCAAATGGATATTCTGGTTTCTTCAAGCCCGTTCTTCTGAAGTTTCAGTGCCTAACAATGGCCAGCCCATGCTGAGTTCAAGATAAATGTCTCCCCTTGGCTCACAGCCACAGAGCAGGCTCGGTGCATTTCTATAATAATTTTAAATAAAATATCCTGGTTATTGTATGTTAAAGCATGCCTATTAAAAGAGCCCACGCTGAGGCCTAGTCACTCTCTGATTAGTCTCATTTTAGAACTCATAAGCAATAAATGCTCAATTACACTCCTGTTATTGTATTTTAATTTAAGAATTGGCATTAAAGGAGAAAGTTATAGGCAAGTTGATATTTTTAAAGAAGAAATTCATTATTTGCAAGTAAGAACCCCGGTTCTGAAACTTGGGGTTGCGTGGGTTCTGGTGGGTACTAGTGGAGGTGGTAGACGTGAACCCTGGTTCTGAAACTTGGGGTTGCATGGTTCTGGTGGGTACTAGTGGAGGCGGTAGAAACACTTAGGAACAAGCCCCTTCTGCAGATGACCTGCCCTGGTCGAGATTGCATTCTTCTCTGATGGACATGTGTTTCATGATCCTCTCTCTCTCCATCGTAAATTCCACCACCAGAGAGAGTTCTTGGATTTCTTCCAGTCCACTGTATCCTTCAGTCTGACTTAATGGCAGTAACTTTTATTCTGTATTGATCAACATTGTTTCAAAACCTAGCTTTTATCATAGCAATGATAATTTGGGGAGTTTGACATCTTGGCCCTGATAAGGCATCTTGGGTCATAGACACTGTTGTCCGCCTGGCTCAGCCACCCCTTCCCTACCCTCATATCTCCTCTCACATGGAGTAGTGGCCGCCTGCTCCGTGGATGTTAAGGAGCTTCAGAGCCTCTGACACCATCCCCAGCTCTTCCGGCTCTCAGAGGTTAATGTAGAAGAACTCGCTCTCTGGGTGGCTTCTCTTTGCTGAGGATCACCAGCCTCAAAAGTGGTCCCGTGTGGTGTAATTCTGCTCTTATCTGCCCTTTAGACACCATTGTTCTTCTTCCTGGTTCTGACCTTAGCTTTGGGAGCTTCTGTCCTGACCAAGAGTTGACCGTTTGGGGAGATTCCTGAGGAAATCACTAGGATCCTGCTGCATTTTGTCTAGGGTCTAGTGCTTGTAGAGCCTCCCAGGGTTCTCTGTGTCCCCTCTGTCACACTCTTCCTGTCTTGTTGCCCCAAACCCACGCTTGGTTCTTCCTCTGCATTAGAGCCTGGCCTGTTGTTTCTCATCTCATTCCTTTCATAGGCAGACTTCCTGACTGTCCGTGGACCGAATGCTCGTACCTTAATGAGGAAGGGCTCATTTTGCTCACAGTTTCAGAGGTTCCAGTCCGCTGCGATGGGGAGGATGTGGCAGAACAGCTCACATGGTGCTCAGGAAACACAAGGATTTCCTGCGACCTAAAAGGCTTTCTCCTTATATTTATCTGGGCTCTACACCATGGGACAGTGCCTGCCATGTTCATGACAAGTCTTCTCCCCTTGGTGAATTCCCTAGAAACTCTCTGATAGAAATGCCCAAAGGTGTGTCTACTCATCTCCTAAGCATTGCTTAAAACAACCAAGTTGACAGTCAAGGTTACCTTCATAGGCTCCTTCCCATTTCTTTGTCTGCTGAGCTTCTGTGATTATAGTTTAAACATCTCCCCACCCCTCTCTCCTTAGTTCCCTGCCTTTTGGGGAGACCAGCAGCTCCCTGGTATACTTTGCCCACTGTCCTCCTACAGACTAGAACCTCTGACATGATACTTGGCTTGTGTCTGGTCACTGTCTGCATCAGTGAACTACATCGGTTGGCCTTTGACCTTTCACAGCAAACTTTTCCTAGCTGCCTGGGTCCCTCAGGACTGGCTGGTAATTCTTCAGTTTCCTTGCCTTGTGCTGGGGAGATAGTTCATCAAAGTGTGAGAGTTTAGGAGTGAGACCCCAAACAAGGTTGCCAAGTTCCTCCATTCCTCCTTTAACCCCTCCCCAGTCAGAGCTTGCCACTATTAAGCTTGCCTTGCTTCTTAATAGGTTCAAAAATGTTATTGTTAATTCTTGTTTCTTAAACATATATGTACTTCTTCTGGTGCTTTTTATTTTTTTTAAACATATATGTACTTTCTGATGCTTTTTTTCCAAAATTTCACACCCCAGTACCCTAACAGCAGTTAGGGTTATTTCTTCAGAGGGGGGATTGTGACGGTCAGGTGTCTGCAGGGACCCCCCCCTCCCCTTTTAGCCCCTCCCCTTGAATGGGAGGTGTCTAGTTAGAGCTACAACCTAGGTGCTGAAACTGATTGGTCAGAGATGAACTAATCAGCTGTCTCTCTGACTCACCTGGGGAGGACTTAAAACTAGCTTCCCTAGAGGAAGCTGGCCCTCTTCCCCCACATGGCAATGGAGTAGAAAGACTGCTGATCCAGGCCTCAGTGAGGTAAGGCCTATACCCCTACTCCAGCTGATGGCTGGGGTAGGGGTGCAGGCTCCAGACTTTTTCTCTCATGAATCTCTCTTCCTCATAAAGGGAGCCTTCTGTTATCTTTTCTTGGGCTGTTTATTAAGCTAAATAATATAAGTTTTGTTAACTCTCTGACATGTGTTCTCCCCACACTGGTGGCTGGAGAACTAACTTCCCACATGGTGACTGGGAAATTTCCCCATCCAACTCCCCTTTTCCTAATTTACTAAATTAGAATAAATGTGTAATTAAAATTTCTGTCCCTGTGTACAATTCTTTGGCAATAGAGGACACGAACTCGGAGTAGGAGGAGGGGGAAGGGAGGATTCCAAAACTTTCTCTCCCCCCCCCCCCGTGTTGCTTACAAATATTAATTATCAGCAACCCGTATCAAAAGGTGCATGCTTTCAAGCCTTGCCCCCCATTTCACTCCTCCCTGGCACCCACATAACGCCAATCCCAGCATGCCTGTGGCAGCAGAGGTAGGAAAACCGTTAGGCATGAACTAGTTCCACTGGCACGCGCAGCAGTAAAGCAGCAAAAAGCTCCAAGTCACTTAGAACAGATACAATTGTCTGGCTTTTAGAATCTAAAAGGAATCTACCCATAATCCTTCCTGCTTCCTTCTTATTCGTCTTCTGGCTTAGTCTTCCAACAGTGGCATTTGTCCAAGATGTGTCTTTTCACAATGTGTGGAATGGGTTAACACGTGTTCCATGTACAGACGAGAGGCCTCACCGTGGACATGATGATGGGGGTGACCGTAAAGCATTATTAAACAGTGTAGCACCTGACTCTCCAGCAGGCCAGTCCCTTCACCCTGGCTCTCAGGGGCTCTGTTAATTGGTGTCCAATCACTGTGACAAAATATACCTGAGATAGTCAGCTTCTAACACAGACTTAGGGCAAGGGAGATAGCACCATCCGTAATGAGCTTGCCTGAGTTCAGTCCCCAGAATGAATGGATGATCTTGGGGATGGTGGCACACCCCTCAAGCCCAGTGGTTGGTAGGTGGAAACAGGAGGACCCCTGGTGCTAACTGACCACTAAGTCTAGTCTACTTAGTGAGCTCCAGGCCCATGAGAGACCCTGTCTCAAAGGAGGTAGATGGCATTCCTGAAGATGACGCCATGTGTGCCCCACACATACATGTACCTGCACACAGATACACAATCTGGAGCAAGACGCACGCACACTAAAGAAGAAGAAAGGTGTATTGGGGTTTCGGGGTGTGTTCAGTGACTGCTGTGTGCCCAGCCTCCTCACTGGTAGCTGCCACTCACTTCCATGTATTGAACAGAGGTCACTAGTTGGGGAAACACAACCCTCGAGGATCGATAGTGCACACTCTTGTTTTGCACTGTGGTGGTTTTTATATCCTCTCTCCTGCTGCTAAGACATCTTCTTGTCAGTTAGCAAGTGCCTGACCTTTGCACATGGTTTGTGTGAATCCGCAGCAGATAGCGTCATCCATCCTTACCTAGAGGGTCCCTGGTATCATACCCCAGCAAGCATCAGTGCTGGACTCCATGGAACGTACCCCAAATTTCACAGGGCAGGCTGTGTACATGTGTGTTCCCACCCTCCAGGTGCCAGGAGTGACTCCTGTGTCTGCCACCCTGGGTTAGGTCAGAACTTAGATGCCCCATGAGAATAAATGCAGTGGTGGTGCCACTCATGCCCGGCAGATGGAAACCTCCTTGTGAGTAAATTCTGGAAGCGTCATAGGATTACAGCTTACCTAGCTTACATCCTACTTTGGAGACTTTCTTCTCTTTAATCTCTCCTGGGTGTCTGACGTTTGCACAGGATTACATGCAGAACGTTCACGGGAAAGAGATTGACCTCCTGAGAACCACTGTGAAAGTCCCGGGAAAGAGGCCGCCCCGAGCCACATCAGCCTGCGCCCCGGTCTCCAGCCCCAAAACCAATGGCCTGTCCAAGGACATGAGCAGTTTACACATCTCACCAAATTCAGGTAAGCACCCCTGGACGAGAATAGTCCGCCTGAGGGCAGGGTGGAATTCCCTGGGCTGATCGTTGCCTCTGTGCCTCTGTGTTCCCTGAGAGCCAGCAGGCACATGGAGGCGTTTTGACACCCAGATGCACGAAGGAATGGTCCTAGGCTCTCCCCAGCTGATGCTGAAAGCAATTTCACACACAATCAGGGTATTTAAAAGTACTTTTGTTTTGCACTGTGTTTTTTGTGATATCCTATGTCCCTGTGGATGAGACATCTTCCTCTGGGAGCTGCCACTACCTACTGCCAGAGAAACATGAATTACTTGTTAAAGTATTTACTCAAGGGTTAAATCATTTCTGGAAAGTTTATGTGTTACTGTGGAAAAAAAAAAACAATTTCGAACAAGATTAAAAGAACTCTATACAGTTTAAATATTTTCATTATTATACCACTTTGGTTTGGTTTCTTTCAAGGTAGGGTCTCGCTCTAGCCCAAGCTGACCTAGAATTCATTATGTAGTCTCAGGGTGGCCTGGAACTCACAGTGATCCTCCTGAGTGCTGGGATGAAAGGCATGCACCACCACACCCGGCTTATTTTTATATCTAAAATTTGTGTTTCTCTAGTGAAACTTTGATTTTCTTCATTCTCTTTGAAAGTGCTTTTTTTTTTCCATTTAGGTTAGAGAGTTAGTTTTGTCTTCTGAAAAATTCAGTGATATTAGAAACTTCTGGCCTCTGCCAGTTACAGGCCATTTGGTTGGCATTTGTTTTCCAGAAGTATCTCCTGGGATCACAACACCCAGCATCAGCCTTCCTGTGAGTGCCTGTTAGAAAAGAGAGCAGAGATGCTAACCTCCCTTCAGGTTTTCAGTCTTCTCTGCCAACAGCACCTTGTCCCCCCCCCCTTCATGAATTCTCCTCACTCCACACAGCTCTGCAGTTGCTTTAGCAGATATGTTCGCTCGCTCTCCTTGCGACGTGTTACATCCTAAAGAGTGGTGGCGAGCTACAAGGGGCAGGAGTGGCCACCACAGGATGGTGGATGGGAGTCGGGTACAGTTCTGCCAGCTAGCCCGGGCTCTCACATGGCATCGTCTGGTGTTGCGGGCTGTCTGTCAGGCAGGTCACTCAGCCAGCTGCTGTTCACCACCCAGCCTGCCTGTGTGGCATGGGTGTGATACCAGAAAGTGCCAGGGGAAGGGGCAAAGACGATACAAATGCAAGAATTAGTAATGGAAGTAAATATTGCCTCTTGTTGTCAGAAAGTTAAGAAGACGGTCTCCTTGCACCTTCCAAACTTTCTCCCCAAATACGAACGACTTGTCCATGTCGGGGTGGAACAAGGAACGAGGAAAGGATCTCCAGTGAATTACAGTTAAACTAAAGTCATTTTGCAACAGCCGTGAAGTAGGACCAGCATGAATGGGGCGTGTTGGTGACAAGTGTTAAAAATGTGACCTGGGCAAGGTGGCCACACCTTTAGTCCCAGGACTCAAGAAGGCTGAGGTAGGATGGCTGGGAGTTTGGAGCCAGCCTGGACTAGAGTGAGACCCTGCCTCCACAGGAATTTTTGAGCACTTATTTTGTTCCTAAAATGACATGTACTGTGAATATGGAGTCTCTGACCCCAGAGTTCCTATATGTGACAATCACTTTTCATGTTCCCACTTAAGTCAGCAGCAGTGTTTCATGTGTGATTTTTCTGGCAAGATCCAGAGTATCTGTCAGATAAATTTTAAAGAATGATCATGGTTTCAGGATTATTTTTAAATTGACAAACCATACAGATACCTGTTCAATACACTGTGATGATTAGAAATGTAGGCATATTTGCAGTGGTTAAATGAAGCCGGGGACTGAGTCTCTAACATCCGTGTGTCCCATGTTCCTGAGTTCCAGGGACACAGATCAATAAGAACTAATCCTTGCCTAGAGACCCTCGTCCTCTGCATGAGGAGAGTTGGGAAACATCTCACTTTGGAGACTTAAGTTCATTGGTGGCGATGAACCCTTGACCTTAGGAATACAGAAGGATACACTGCACTATGCCCCACAGGGTGGGCTGTCAGGAAGGTGAGCCACGCACCCTCAAAAGTCCAGATTTAGTCTCTAGAAGACCCTTGCTATTGGAGGAATGTGATTGTCTAGGACATGATCAAAGTACTTCCCATCACCACACCTCTCTGTAACAACACGTGTCCCCAGCTCTCCACACAGTTAATCTGGAAGGGTGCCTGGTGGACTATTCTCTGCTCTTTGGGTACTGAGGGGGGTCAGAGATGTGGCTGTGACAGTGATCATAATGTAGTGCCAAGGAGAAGATGATGCCTGGGCTCATGGTGATGTGGGGTGCTCGGGTGGAGGACCTCTCCCTGGCATGCAGTGTGGAGGAGGAAGATGCCTGGGCTCATGGTGATGCTGGATGCTCGTGTTGAGAACTTCTTCCTGGCATGCAGTGTGGTCATCAGCTGCTTCCAGGAAGAGATGGCTGGCCCTCAGCCATGCTCCCTGTGGTTGTACCAGCCTAATCCTCAGGTTATAGACTAGACCCTGGGTCAGGCACTTCAAGAGGCAGTTACTTCACCAAGATGTGAAATTTTAATTTATATTGACCTCCTCACCCTGGACATTAATCCAAAGTGACACATTCTTTGATGGAGAAATTAAAGCACTTGCTAAATTGGAGTTGTTATAATGTTAAGTCATATTCTTTGAAAATGGGGTCTCCTGTATTTCAAATGGTTCTTCATGAAACACACCGGGAATTGGAGCAGCAAGTTTCATCTGAAGTAAACTGAGCCTGAACCTCCTTCCCTCTTGACTCATGGGCATTCTGCTATTCAGGTTTTTTAGAGTTTTAGGTTTTTAGAGTTTTGGGATGACTGGAGATGTGTGTTTCCCTCTGTAGTCCAAGCTGTCCTGAACTCACTTTGTAGACCAGGCTGGCCTTGAACTCATGGCAGTCTAGCTGCCTCAGCCTCCCGAATGTTGGGAATATAGATCTAAGCCACCACCGCCAGCTGCTTCTTCTTTCTGCTTTTTCTCATCTAATGTTACTGAGTCTGGTCAGTGTTTCATGCCTCTTCTTCAGCACCTCACCCTCGTTGCTTACCAGTACAAAACATTTGTAAGGTTCTTGACATTGTCAACTAGACAGGACCTAGAGTGACCTGTGAGGGTCAGCCTCTGGGCATGCCTAGGAGGGATTCTGAAGGTTAGCACAGCCCCTGCGCATGTCTGAGGGATGATCTTGGTTAGGTTCCTTGAGGTGGGAAGACCCACCTGAACCTTGGGAAGCATCAGGTCTGGGCTGGTGTCCTAAACTGTAGAAAAAGGAGAGAGCTGGCTAAGCCCACATCCACAGTCGTCCTCATCCTCACTGGGCTGAATGGGGCCGCCACCTCAAGCCTCCGCTACTGTAATGGCTTGTAGCCTGGAACTGGGAGCTGAAGTCAACCCTTATTCCTTCAACTGATTGTTGCCAGATATTTTGTTCCAGCAGCCAGAAGGCAACTAATCCAGCACCTATTTACAAATTAACAAATGTCTAGAAAGATCTTGTGCTAAAGGCCCACCCAGTGCTTCTTTCCAGGACCCTGTTTAGAATACATGCTAACCGTATGGGAATGCCAGCCTTGTGTATCTGGGTCTCCTATGGATAGTGTGTCT
This sequence comes from Zapus hudsonius, assembly GCA_004024765.1. Classification (NCBI taxonomy): domain Eukaryota; kingdom Metazoa; phylum Chordata; class Mammalia; order Rodentia; family Dipodidae; genus Zapus; species Zapus hudsonius. The sequence goes on along the minus strand of PVHP010015847.1, from coordinate 12,559 downwards.
GAGCACCTCACATGTTTATTGCTTGTGCGTTTCTTATGTTGTAACTACTTAGTGTCTCCTTTGCACATGGTACGTATTTCGGATATTAATATTTTATGTTTTCTCAGATACCGTCTCAATTTTGTACTTTTTGCATTTTATGGTCGTATTTACTGTAGAAAATTTCCCCCCTTATATAATCAAATCATGTCTCATACTTCTGTGGTTTCTACTTTTTTAGCCTTTTCAGGAGATCTGGACTTAACTCTGTTTGTTTAGGCGTACCTCAGAGTTTTATTATCCTTCTTCTTTACCTCTTTTAAAAATATATAATTAACCTCTGATTTGTTTGGATTCATTATGTGTGACAGCAGATATCAGTAAATGGCTTATTCTACTAATCAGCTGTCCTTTGCTCCCCCATGAATCCTGTGTATCTCCTCTGTGGTACAATGAAATTGTGTCATCAAACTGGCTATTTTTGGGTGCTCAACTGTGTTCCATTGACACACTCCACCTTGCCTTGCACTGTGTATGTTTACCGCGCCATCTCAGTTTGTGACTTGAATTATAGACGGTGGTGTGACAATGTAACATCCCTCTTTCAGCCTCCAGTCTTTCCTAGCCACAGCTACTGGTTTATTTTTATTTTTTTTCACGTAACTTCGTAACTGAACACCTCTTCCCACCACCACCAAATAATCCATCTTTACCTTCATTGCCATTGCTTTTAGTAGTGGGGGACCGGCGTCTTGGCTGTGTTGAGCTTTTTGCTATGGCGTCTGATTCTTTCCCAATTTATTCAGATTCATCTTACACCTTCAGAGCAGCTGGTGGTTTTCTTCTCTCAGCAGGCTTGCTCGTCCATTTTGGAGTTTAGTAGTTTACAGCGCACCACGAGGCAGGTGGTCTGTGGTCCTGTCCCACTGGTCGACTGAAGGAAACTGCTAGAGTCTTTGCTGTCTGTGCCCAGGCATGTTCTAGAAGCCTTGTTAGTTGGGACAGCTATGGGATGCTTTGCGTGACTTCCATGATGCATTTCAAGCGCAGATATATATCATAATGCCTATTTCTATCAGTGCTAACTTCATTTCTACCAAACCAGTTTTCTGGTGTTGGGTACCTTGTTTCTTCACCACCATCACCTGTGTCTTGTGTGCCCAACCCTGATGACTGCCTGGCCCTGATGGGGGAGAGAGGCAATACGAGGCTGTCCCCCAGGAGCTGCCCACCCCAGTGAGGTGGGAGTCTGGAGATTAAGCACGCCAGTAGGATCATTGCTACTAGTGATAATTGCCAAGGGGAGAAAAGGGTTGGGTGGATTGATGGGGGATTAGATGGGTTACCGTTGACAAGGTGGTTTGTTACTCTTAATATTGGAGTGGAATTGGTGATTGTTAGAGATGTAATGATCTTTAATGTCTGTTTTTGCCCTCACCTTAGGCAAGAAGAACAAAGCACTTTGTCCGAATGACTCCCTTACGTTCTGAACCCATGTTTCGCTTTGGGGCAGGGCAGAACACCTGAGGTGAGGTAGCGTCCCAAGCTCCTCTGGCAGGGGTAGAGCAAGGACTGGCCTGTGACATAAGGCCAAGGGGTCAGATGCCACCAGTGGTGTCCCCAGTGCATCTGCAGTCAGGAAAATTCTCCAGAGGGAAGCAGCAGATCCTTGGCTGAGTATTCCTGTGTGGGAAAGGGAGAGGAATGCTTGTCTCCCCATCAGCCAGAGAGAGAAATGTCTGCTGACAGTCACCTCCACTGGGGGTCTCAGTGCCACCCACCTGCGCAGGCCCACAGCCAGCCTTCCTCAGGAAGGAGTGCTGTGTCTGAAGGCTGCAGAGAAAACTCCTCCAGCTGCCTCAGCTACCCAGTCATGAATATGAATGGACAGCCAGGGTGTTTGTGGGAACCAGTGGTAAAAGTATAAAAGGCCAAAAAGGCAACTTGATCCTGGGAGACAGAGAGGGCTGTTTAGGAGAAGAAAGGTTAATTATAGAAAGCATAATTGCTCTTATGAGAAAGACTTAAGAGGTTAGTTACTGTGCATCCAAAATGAAGCCAGCAAAAGATTAAGTGACTAGACCCTAGTTGAGAGTTCTTACAAATTAAAGAAAATAGATAGCAAAAACTGAAAAATAAGTAGGTTAAGTAAAGAACGCAGCTAAAGACCAAGTTTATAATCAAAGATATAACAGACGAAAACATACTACAGTGGAACAGAAATATCTGAAGAGTCAAATTGCAAACTGGGTGGGAAGGATGCTCTTTAAAAATAAAAATAAAATCCTAAAACCCATCCGAGATAGGAGAGCAATCTTACCTCAGAGGATCCTGACAGATTGTGGGTGTGTCTCAGCTGAAGGATGGTACACCCATCCCCTTCTGAGGACAGATCAGATGACCAGGAAAGCCTTTGCAAAACCTGTTACCAGTCAAATATTAAGACTTAAAAAAAAAAAGATATCTCCCCTGCTATGATACAGACCATTTCCCCCTTGAGGCTTCTGACAAAATTCCTCAAGTTATCTACTCCAGCAAATCAGTGGGTGGTCATAGTAGAAGATTCCAGAGATGCTGGTGCTGGGGCCTGGCTAAATTCCTTTCCCTTCCTCTGAGACCAGGCTTCCCTTGGGATGTTCCCAGAGGAGTCCTTTCCCTTCCTTTGGCATGGAACGTGTGTTGACAAGTGGCCATCCTAGGGACTCGTCTCCCTGTTGTAGTCAGCCACACGCTACTGGGATGAATCTCCAAACCAGGCACAATTTTGAGGAGGAAAGTATTTATTGAAGTAACAGACCCAGGGAAGTTAAAGAAAAAGGCTGGCTCCCTTTGACAGAAGCAAGCAGAGAGAGAAACCCACCACCAGCACCTCAAGCAAGCACACTGGAACTCACAAAGTGGCAGAATTGCCAGACTTGGGTTTTGTATATGTACCCCTAGAATTTTGCATCCAATTTAGATTGGATGCAAAAGGGTGTCATGACCCCAGGAGGCCAGGTCAAAGTGACACTTCCTCTAGCCAGAAGGCTGGAGACAATTTACGATTATAATAAATTATATTTGGGGACATCTATTCAAAACTACCACACTCCCCCACTTGATTTCATGTATAGTTCCTGAAAAAGACCTGCAGTGTCCACAGCATTTTCTCCCATGAGTTACAGCTTGATAAGGAAAACGTGCAGACTGTTAGCTCACAGTTCCTGTGGTGTTTCGGTAGTGGACAGGAACGCCAAGACTAGCAGCTTTGGGGTCAGAAGTACAAAACTGATCCCCACCTCGGGGCCCTAGGTAGGTATCTCTACCCCTCAGATTTACTGTCTTTAGCCTGAGGAACTCTCTAGAATCTATCATCAATTCATGGCCATGATTATACAATAAGGAAGGAGGGGATGAGCCATGTTTTGGAGTTTGGTTTTCAGACGCTATGAAGGGTACATACAGTTCGTGTGGTCATTTCCAAAGGACCCCACTCCCAAGTATCCATAGCCTTCCTGTCCTGGCAGTACTAGGCAGCCAGGGAAATGTAGTTCTGAGGCCACAGACATCTTCCTGTCCCCAGAGTGTGTCTTCACTGGGTTTCTGTAATGATGGGGCTTTGCATCCTATCCAGGTCAGGGCCTAGACCTCTCCAAGGGGAACCCTGGTCCCTTCTCCTCTGTCTTCCCCCCACACTGGAGGTCCCAGTGGCTGGCAGGAGGGCTGAGCTGATCCTCGGGGTCCTGGGGGAGGAGCAGAAGCTGCCGTTGACATCCGGAGTCTGGGCCATGCTGTTTTCTCCACCCTTCACCAATCAGGACACCCAGCAAACCCATAAAATCCAAACTAATAGCATGAATATTTAGTGACCTAGAATACTAATTATTGTCATGAATATTAATGGGATCGGACTTGCTTTCTCCTCTCTCTCTCTCTCTCTCTGTCCTCTTCCTCCCTCTCTCCCTCTCTCTTTTTTTCCACTTAGCCCGCTCTAAAGATGGGTCATAATGAGAGCATTTAAGAGGGAGCTCTCTCGGCTCTCCGTGACAGGGAGCGGGGCAGTAAGGAGAGCTTGATTAACGCGCGCACTTGGGGGAGACATGAGAGGCTTCACGTGGGCCTGTTCGGGGGAGGCGGCGAGGCACCGGCGGCTCTGTTGCTGCTCCCAGAGATTAATGAGGCCTGAGAGTGCATTAGGAACTGTGACAAAGGTTTGATCTAATGGGCTCAGTCATTTTTCCTTTGAGTGACAGACGCACAGACGTAATTGGCTGTGCAGAATGGCAGCTCATTGGCGGTACTTAAGGATACATTATCCCCGTTGTGTGGCCCGCAGAGGCTGTTTATCAAAACTGCTCACACTGCAGACGAGGAGTCGCTAAGCTGCTGTTACAGTGGTAATAGCTATTAAAAAAAAAAATAACACAGCATCAAAATGAGATCCGTTGTTGTGTCAGAGAAACAAAGTTTTTCTTTGTTTAGTTTCAAATGGTGTAGAAAACATTTTAATAACTCCGGAGTTGGCTCCTCCATGTACAGGCGAGCAGTGTGGGACCCCAGGACCCCTGCATGGCGGAGCCTGACCCCTCCCCACCCTCCTAGCTCACCCAGAATTCCCCAGTTTAGACTTGGGTTAATACACTCCCTCCTCTGATATAGAAGTGAGGTACTTCCAGCAACTTGGGAGAAGACATCTAGGTCCAAGCGTTATTGATTGGGAATTACTTTCCAAAAATCCAAAAATAAGTATCATCCGATATCTGCTTCTATAACCCAGGTTTGATGGAAGAAGCTGTGATGCTTATGAATTCATTAATCTTATATAAAAAAAGTATTGTTTAGTCAAGGTTCTTACGGATTAAGAGTTCAGGGGCCTGGCTGGATCTGAACTTACTCCAACACAAATGTTCTATTCTTGACAAGACAAGGCGTCCTCAACATTTCATCACACACACCCTTCCTGTTGGCTATTCTGTGTCTGCACAGTTCCACCCCCAGGCGTAGGCTCTCTGAAGCATCCCTTGTTTCCTTTCCTGTCTTCCAGCTAGTTTGTCATCAGGTGGGTGTGACCCAGCACGGGAAGTGCTAAGGACAGATACGGAGGAGTGTCCTTGGGTTTCTTCCTGGTGATGGACCCTCCACAGCGGAACCCTAGTCAAGGCCATTGGGGAGAAGTTTAAGCACATTTATTTGTGTGACACAGATAAAACCACTTGCCCTGGCTGATGGCAGTTACAGACAGAAGAGACCCTGAGCCCTACATCTCTATGGTGACAGTGTGTCCATAAGTAAATAACAGTGACTCTGCAAACTTTTCATCTGAAAAGTGTGTGTTTAGTGCTGTCCGAGGTGATATTTTCAAGATAGGGGGACAGGCCACAGGTGCAGCCCCAGGCAGGCAGGAGCTGGTCACCGGCCCCCATCAGCTGGGAAAGAGCACAGCTGGGCTTGTCCAGGATTTGCAATCTCTCTCCCACGTTGGAGAGGAAAGTTTTTCAAAACTCTGGTGACCCTTTATTCCAGACCTGACCCTGTATTTTGTACTCATAAGTTAGGCAAAGAGCGTTAAAGCCCCAAAACACCGCCCCCCAGTGAGTTGCCCAGTTTCTGTCCTGCTGACCAACCCCAGGCATTCCCTACTGCTCCGTGGTGCCCGAATTATCCTTCTGTCCAAACATGATGTGGGGGAGTCATGTGACCACTGTCACTCCTCCTGGGAGCAAGCTCCCCTCGAAATAGTACTGCCAATCAAAGTGAGTTTTGGGCAGAACATACCTGTTACACTGTGAAGGAGAAAATACTTGAAAGATGGCAGCCTTGGGGCTGGCGAGATGGCTCAGCCCAGAAGAAAGAGCACGTGAGGGCCTGAGAGTCCTGAGAATGCCCAGGTTGAGTCCCTAGCACCCATGTGAATAGCTGGACATGCCCTATAGCATGTCCATAACCACCATCTGTGGGGGTCGGATACTAGAGGATTGCTGGGGATCACTGGTCGGCCCATCGAACTGAAAAATAATGTCTGTGGGTTCAGTGAGAGACTCCATCTCAAGGAAACAGATTGATGAGTGATATCAGAGGACATTTGGCATTCTCCTGTAGCCTCTGCAGATGTGCACATAGAAATATGTGTGTGCCACACATCACATCACACGCCACATCACACGCTCTACACACAGAGAGGGGAGCCCTTAGGTATGGCACACGAAGAGGCTAAACAGTTGCATTATTGGAAGTTGAACCAAATAACAGCACAGATGGCCATGCATGGATGTCCTGGGCTAGTTTATAAAAACAATATCTCAATACCATATTTTGCTGATTTATACAACCTTTCCAAGTTTTAGTCTTTATTGTATAAGAGTGCCACCCTTCGTTGTCACTGTTACGCCCACCCAGAAGTAGACTGGGGCTAAGCAGTTCACACACACACACCTTCAGGATCTTAGCAAGACCCTGGGCAGATGCCACCTGCTTTGCTCAGTTTTCAGCTGTGTGGCCTGAAGAAACAGACTCTGTCTTTGGGGGACATATTTAAATTTATTTCTAAACATAATCACTTAAATGGAAACTCACCTCCTGACATCTTCAGTCTTGTCTCGGGAATTGTGGCACATGCCATGCTGTGTGTATCCCAGGGAAGTGCAGTGATCCAGCGATGGGCGACGGGAGCATGAGTGTTCCTGGGACACTGCTGACGTCATGTCCCAAGCACTTGGCTCCTCTTCCTTCTCTAACTGAACCACTACCAGCACCAACAGGACTGGACGCCAGACTTCGAAAAACCAGAGCATCACTGAGTTTGCCCAGCGACAAGTGCTAAGCTGGTCAGCAGCAGGTTCAGCTGTCATTCAGGGAATCCGATCCTCACGCACAGTGTAGTCAACCACCACACCCGTGGCAGTAACAGGAGAAACAAGGGACGTACTCGGACCTCCTCCATTGTAAAGGCAAATAGAATTGGCCGTGTCACTATTTTTAAGCTTTTGCTTAAAAAAAAAGAAAGAAACTCTAGAGAAAAGGCAAGCCCACTGTTGATGAAATGTACAGCAGCTAATATCTTGAAGGGCTCTGCTGTTTACAGAGTGCTTCCGACATCTGATCATCCCATTAACCCCATGAGGCGTGATCCCATCATCATCATTGCCGTTTCTTTATTATTATCAGGTTTTTAAATTGTGGGCTGGCTCGTTTAATGATGCCCAGGATGCCCAGGTTCAGTCTTCTCTGAGACCCTGGTCATGGGGGAATTTAATCAGCAGAGTATATATATCATGGGTCTGTGATCCACACTGCTTGCCCCAAGGATCTAGAGAAACTGGATCTAGATGTCCCTTGTGGAGAAACCAGGATAGCCGAAGCTACCAGAAGTAGGAAAATGGCCGTACCAGCTACTGACATGAAACCAGCAGGATGAAGTTACAGGAAAGAAAACCGTGAGGAGGGCTGAGGGACAATAAGGAGAAGAAGGGCTGGGAGTCACATTAAAGATGTGTGACCTGGAGCGGCTGGGCCAGAAAGATGCACCTGTTCCATGTGACGCCTGTGGCCTCATTTCTACATTTGTTTTTTAAAATAATTTTTTTGTTGGTTTTTTGAGGTAGGGTCTCGCTCTAGTCCAGGGTGGCCTTGAACTCACGGCAATCCTCATACCTCTGCCTCCCTAGTGCTAGGATTAAAGGTGTGTGCCACCATGCCCAGCTTTTTAAATAATTTTTAATATTTTATTTAGTGAATTTGAGAGAGTGAGAAAGAGGGGGAGAGTGAGAGAGAATGGGCACATCAGGGCTTCCAGCCACTGCAAACAAACTCCAGACACATGCTCCGCTTGTGTCTTCTGACTTTACATGGATACTGAGGAATCGAACTTGGGTCCTTCTGCTTTGCAGGCAAAGGCCTTAGCCCGCTAAAGCCATCTCCCTAGCCCTTAATTTATTTTTTTTTCAAGGTAGGGTCTTGCTGTAGTCCAGGCTGACCTGGAATTCACTGTGTAGTCTCAGGGTGGCCTTGAACTCATGGCAATTCTCCTACCTATGCCTCCAGGTGTTGGGATTAAAGGCATGTGCCACCACGCCCGGCTCCCTTAATTTTTTTTTATTTGCAAGGAGAGAGAGAAAACGGGCTCGCCAGGGCCTCCAGCCACTGCAAACCAACTCGAGATGCATGTGCTACTTTGTGCATCAGGCTTTAGGTGGGTGCTGGGGAATTTAATCCAGGTCAATTAGGCTTTGCAGGCAAGCACCTTAACTTGAGCCATCTCTCCAGCCTTACATTTGTTTTTATACTTGTGCTCAGTTTTAAGAAATGAATGCAATGAAATGGGCTTTTAGCAGTTTTCCGTTGCCATCGTAACTAGAGCAGAAAAAAAATAGCATGAGCTCTTCCCACATCTCAAGCGACCACTATGACCGTCTAGTTCTGTTGCTGATTGCAGCCCTTCTGCTTAACTTAGTTGTTATTACTGTGTTGTCACAGCTGGGTCTAAACTCTGTTGTTTTTTCCTCTGAGAAACATAATAAGGAAAATAAAGTACTCCCCCCCCCAATAAAGGCCAAAGTTCATGTCCCAGCAGATAATATGTAGGATTGCACTTGGCCACAGAGCAGTCGAAAGTGCCAAGGTGCCAGGTTGTAGATTCGCTGAGAAAAGACGCTGAACGCATCCTTGGGAAGAAATCCTCTTAGCCTGAAATTCTGGTTCCCTAAAGGAGGGCAGATTTCCAATGCAAATACTGAACCGAATGGGCCCTGCTCGCAGGCGTTTAAATCATCCACACCTCACTTTTTATGGTAGTCTTGTGAATGATATTCTTTTCGGGTTCATAATTAGAGGACCGAGCAGATGGCGAAGGCCTAGTTTGAAGGGATATGACCATTGGAATAGCCTCCTCCGTCCAGCAGTGATTGGGGGACCATTCCCACATGTGCCCGCCTGGGTGTGGGCAGCTGCACACTGAAGTGGGGGTGTGGGGGACAACCCTGGAAGCTACTTCCTGGCCAGCCTGGACCTGAGATTCAGGTTCTGGCTGTTTGTAAGGTGAGCCCTCCAGTGGCGGAGGGGCTCCTTTCCATCATGTTCCTATACTTAGGCTGTTGTTTTTAAGTTAACACAATTCCATGGTGGAAATAAATGTGTTTCCCACTCAGCCCATCCTTCTGGGCTTCCCCCTCCTCCGTCCCCTGGTTCATGAAGTTCAATACCACCTCTCTCTATGACAGTTGATGCACTTTGTTGTTTTGGTCTTACTTAACCAGTAAGTCAAATGCAGGTGTCATTTTCCCCAGTTAAACCCTTTGGTAGAGTTAAATCTTGTGCATATAGACTGACTCTGAGAAGGGGTTGTGCCGAAAACGTATTTTCAAGGCACTGATTGTTGATGGATCTTTACTCGCATGCTGTGGAAAGCTGTCGTTTCAGACAGTTTTTTTTTTTTAAATAAATCAGAGCAGGCTATTTTCAATGCAATAAGCCTATAGCTTAGGAGAAGAACTGTCTTTGATGTCATTTGGTGGATGAAAACATCCTTGTTCAATAGAAAACCAGCATCTCTCTCACGCTCATCTGAGATCAGTTCAGGCAACATACTGATAGTCATTCAGATATAAATGCCATATTCTCTTTGAAATGCAAATTGTTTAAAGAAAAAATAGCATATGGTAGAGGTAAGTATCCTTTCAAATCAACTCTTACTCTTTGGGGGTGTAAGTACAGGGACAATCATTCTTTGGAGAGAATCTGGTGCTTTTGAGGGGCAGCTTGCCCTCATCAAGGCACGCTGCAAGCACACACATATCCATATCAAGGAAGGGACTGGGGAGGAGAGGATTAGCTTGGTAATGCAGCCGCGCCCCCCCCCCCCTGCTAATCAGGCCCTCGCCAGCTGATCGGGGAGGGAGTGTTCCAGGAAGCTCTCTTCCCGCCAGGTAGCTAAGCCTGGGATAGAGAAAAAGCCAGATATGTGCTTTTGTGACCACTTTGTGTGCGTCCCTGGGGTGTTGGGTCCGGACCACCCTTTAAGGACTTGCTGCTGGGGACTTTTTTTGTCTCTTTTCTTCATCATCCTTCCTGTCTTGACATCTTGCCTTCCAGGTGACAGGGTTGGTTTATTTCTCATCTTTTTTGGGTGACTACAAGATGCACATAAGATGTGCAAAATCCTGCTCTGTAGATAAGGTTCCAGGTGACCAGTGCTGTGATTAAGAAACAGGAAGCAGCAGCTCCCAGGAAGCCATAGAACTCCTCCTGTAACTGCTCCCAATGCACACACGCATGCTCGCACACAAGCACACACGGGTGACCCCATCCTGTTGTCCAGAAGGTCTTGAAAGCCTTGACCGTGGGAGGAGCTAGGAGCTTCCTGCCCCTTTAACCATCTTAGAGTTTCCATGTCAGTGGGCCGAGAATGGTTTCCTAAGAGCAGGGAGTCTGTCCCCCTCATTGTACCTGGCACAGGTAGGGGGACATCCAGAAGGTCAGTGTCAGTGGAGGACAAGGACGATGGAGGGCCGACCTCACACTCCTTTGAGCTGCCATGGTGGCGTGACTGATGAGACCTGTGGGCCAAGGCAGGTGGCAGTTGACCTCTCATGGAAGTAAGTGGCCAGGTCGGCATGGTCCCTCCAACAAGCTTAGGGTAGCCGTCTTTCACGGGGGGTACAAGCTAACCATTCCAACCTGTGCCCTGGGGAGTGACAGCATTACATCAACCCTTGGAAAAATCTAGCATCCTGGGGGAAGACGGTGCCCCATTATCAGTCAGGGGGCTCTGTAATGCCCCTGGAAACACACAGATCAAGACGGTGCTGGTGACCATACTCACAAGATGTAAGGAAACTGAGGCCCGCAGCAAGGTACAGGGAAGTGTGATGAGGCCACAGGCAGTGAGAAGGGAAGCAGGGGAAGTCCTCACCTCCAGGAGAGTCTCACCTCCCATGAGATGGTAGCCCCTTGCCTCCAGGCGACAGAAACTTCCATTTAAGTCCCTTGTCAGTGACTCCAACTTAAATTTGGTGAATTAGAACGTTCTTTGATATATTCATAATTTCTCTCCTCTCTCCTCTCGGGCTACCAGCTCCCTCACTCCCCAAAGCCCTCTGATGTGTCTTCTTTCTCAGGCACAAATGAAATGCCATGGCAAACCCCACATGTGTGCTTAGGTGGTGGCTTGCTGGGAACATCCTCCCCACCCCCAGTCTCCCTCTCTCTGCTGGGCCCCATGGCTCTTCCAGCTCAAGGAGATCACATCTTGTCCTTCTGGCACATTAGGTCCATAGGTCAGTTCTCCTGATCATCTTGTACTTGGAATTCAAGTGCTGGGTAGCAAGAGCTCGTGACTTCTCTTAAGCACCCCCATCAAAGCTGGTATAGGTAATGTGCCAATTTGTACCAATGCCTGGGTGGTTTCAGGCCCCCAGCCTTTTCATCCTGATGATGGGGAGCGAGGCTGGCACTTCAGGCTGGCCTTGAAGATGTGTGAGACCGTACTTACACACACTTGTCTTAAGTGGTCTTGAGGTCAAGGCCTTTACCTCTCAGACAGTCAGACTAAGTCATTGGCTTCCTTCACAAATACGGACTCCAGCTCTTCAGCCTTCGTTAATAACTCCCCAACACAAAATGAATCACCCTCAAGTGCCTCGAGCAAGTGCAGTGGTTCTAAATGCCACGTCTCCTCGTGTCGAAGGTGTTTTCAGAAGTGTCCTCAGCTCCCTGCATGGCAGCACAAGGCAGACCCTGCCAGCGCTGACCTGCGAGCACTGGCACAGACGGTAACACAGCCAACTCATGGCATTCAGGAACAGAAATGAAATTACATATGACACGTTGATGTGTGCATATTAAACTAAGCCTTAGCAGTTATGGCTTGTTAGGGTTACAAACTTGGGTGGGCATGAAAAATCCTGAGTAAACACGGAAGGGTTGTTGATCTGGCTGGTGGACTACTGAAGGTAGAGAAATGCTTTCAGGTAGGACCCTTGGCCTGGACCATGCGCACTGGAGATGGTTCCTGGCCCCATAGGCAGCCGGCCTCTTCTGCAGTGCTGTGACTGTCTCTGACCTGTGGGGTGCTCAGAGTTGAATTCCTCTTTTTAAGAATTCATGTCTAAAGGGTCCCCACTTAGTGGCTCCTGAACTATGTATTAAGGAAAGAAACAGTATTTCCCACGATTCATAATTTTTTTGCTTTTAGTTCAGCAAATATATTGTCATGTCATCACTGAAAACATTTTTGTGTGTATGTGTGTGTTGGTGGTGGTGGTGATTCTGAGGCAGGGTCTAACTGTGGAACCCTGGCCGGCCTGGAACCTGCTGTGTAGACGATCCTCCTGCCTTTGTCTCCTGAGTGCTAGGCTTACAGGTATATGCCACCACACCTGACACAGAACACATTTTTGTTTGTGTCCCGATTTGTAAAAAAAGAAAATTAGCTGATGTTAAAGTGGAGTAAATGGGCTGGAGAGATGGCTCAGCGGTTGAGGCATTTGCCTCTAGTGCCTAAGGCCCTGGGTTCAGTTCCCCAGGTCCCACATAAGCCAGACCCACAAGGTGTGGCCCTGGTGCTCGCTCTCTCTCTCTCTCTCTCTCTCTCTCTCTCTCTCTCTCT